>LPNX010525812.1:184353-225743 GCA_001517045.1 Pseudotsuga menziesii | reverse complement strand
TATATATATGGGTAGAACCTATTAAGTTACTTATAATCATGGAAAGGTATAACAAACCCCATACAGAAAATAGTGGAACCCGATATACATAATAATGCAGAATCATATATATGTTGGAAGCATATATATTTGCGATATATATATTGTATGTTGATTGTTACAACATTTCACGGTAATAAAAAACTCCTACCTATCTACATTATAGTATAATGTTACATACAATGCTGAGATGAACCTCACACACATATGTGTATTGTATGGAAAATAGTATATACATATAATTGGGGGACATATATAAACAAATATGTATATATGTTGTTACGAGCCTCATATATCTATGTACTATATGTGGAGCCATAGGTCTATAATATTGGAGAATGGTATATATATGTTGGAGACATGTATATTTGTGATATAGATTGTATGTAAAAACATACATGGTGAAGCAAAACCACATACGTACATATATTATATATATATATGTAAGAGTACACATACAATATTGTAATATTGTAGCACTTATAATGAAACTAATTCCTCCTATAGAAAGATATTAGTGGAAGTTATAGGAAATTCTATACAAACATATATTCCACCGCGAGAGGAATTTCATGTATGAGAAATGCTATATTAACAATAGAGAGGTAATCATAAATGGAAAAAAGATAATGGAAAATGTGAGGTATGACCGATCAGGGAATGTGAATGGTCACATGAATAGTGCATCATGCCGTAGCTATATCACTATGCCTTGATTAGGGGAGGAAAATTATGAATGCTAATTGAGCTTCCCTAGATTTCAGTATTTAATTAGTGAATGCATTTAATGGCTGGCCCAAATTAATGATTTAAGGGACGTTATACCAGCCAATTAGTAGGCGATGTGGAATACCATTAATTCATTCCCTGATTTCTGAATTTTAGCCATTTTTAGATTACCCAGATTCACAGCCATTTAGTATGCTGAAATCCCTAAATTATTTTCTGGTATGACTACTAAAGTTCAGCAGTTATTTTATCTACTGGATTCGCAGCCATTGATGGGGGGGGCAAAGCTTGATTGCTGTGGAAAGAACCGTTGGGAATGTTTTTTTTAACATTATATAAGGGTGGCTTTGAGACATGGACAAGGGGACAAAAAAAAGGGGTTCTTACCTGCGATTTGGAAGAAGTGATATCGCCACCGTTGGTAGAGAGTCTCGGTGTTAGAGACCTCATTTTTCTGTAAAGAGAGTTTCTTAGGAAATAGGAGGAAAGAGTTTACCTATGTTTTTGTTTGTTTTAAGAGTGATATCACTACACTTTTATAGATAATATATGGGTTTGAGACCTCGGAAATCTTATAGGAGATGTTGCCTGCACTTTGCTAAAAGAGTGTTATCGATGCCTGTGGTAGAGCCCCTCTGTGTTGAGACCTCGACATTTTTGCAAAGGGATTTTTCTTGGCAAGATAGAAATATGAGTGTGTCGGAAAGATCCGTGGAAGCTCTGTATATGGTCTTGGATACCCGCAGTGTTTGTGACTCTGCAGTCTTCCCTCCCAATATAGGTATTGAAGCTTGAACCAAATCACTGCATGTGGTTTGGATGGGCGTTTTGTTTGCTAAGATTTGATGAAGAACAGGTATGTGTTTTATTCCATGTGTGCTATGTTTGATCTAGTTCCTGCTATCTGGAAGGTATCCAACATTTTGATTTGAATCCAATACCCACAATTTGAGTGTTTTTACATTTGGATCCAACGACTGCATATGCCATAATTTTTCTGTGGTTGATATGAATCGAACATCTTTATTGTATTATAGATTAGCATATTAAAATGTACCAGTGTTTGTCTAAGATTTTGAATGAAGCTAAATGTTAAATGATACCAGTGTTTGACTTGGATGGGTAAGGTTGGTTGCCCGTGTTTTCTTTTATACAAATCAGATTTTGAATGTTGACATTATTATGATTTGGAACTTAGTACGCTTCCTGCATTTGTTTTTTATCTACATCTATTAGATGCAAGGGCATGAATACCATAGAGGTAATTGCCGATTGTCTTTTAAGTCACTTCATGTGGTTTGTATTTTAATTTTCGCTATGTGTTGTGATCTAGTTTATGTAACTACCAATATTACCTAAGATTCCTCCTCGGTGAGGCGACTTTTCTAAAAGACTTAAAACGACCGTGTCTTGTGATTTTCGTTTTAGTTTTCTGCAATTGCTAGGTTTACCTCGGGTTGCCTTGGAGAGGCGGTTAAGAAAGAGAAAGATCATTGTCTATTTTGTATCTTTGTGTTTATATTTTTGTTTACATTTGACATGATGTGTCAACAAAAGGGATCTATTTATGGGCTAGAAAACTGGTTGCCAATGTATTTTAGCAGGTAACTCGATGGGGCTGACTTACCTGGAAGGAAAGGTGAGACTGTTGCATTTGATTTTAAACAATTAAAACCTGATAGTTGAGACTTAATCATTTTTGGGGTTTTAGCGAACTTTGAGATGGGGCGATACCTGCTTATAGTGTAGTAGAGATGCGCCAAATTTTGGTCAATATATTTTTCCCTGCCATGGTTTTGTGAAACCCTTGTCTTTCATTATATCGTAGTTTAAAAATGACATCGACCATCAATAACAAAAGGCATAGGGTTATAAACCTAAACAGTCCATGGGAAGGCACATGTATAAAAATCTGGTGATTCCTTTAATTGAATTCAAAGGTCAAAGTCTTGGTTTTCAGCCCAACTTGTAAGTCTCATCTGTAGAATGAAGTGAGTCCACTTTCAATCCTGAGTAAAGTTCAGTATTCACACTGTTGGAGACTAAATTATGAACCTATAGGGTTTTAACTGTAGCTTGTAAGGATGTCAGAACCCCATGGATGACAGTGCCGAAGTTAAATGAACCTGTGTGAATGGTTGTCTTTACAAATTATATTGCATGCTAATTTATTGATTGAGGACCTCTAGTTTTAAAATAGAATATCAGATACGATCTGTAGCCAGAAGCCCAATGTATGAAAACCTGATATAAATTTTTCTACCCATTTCCAATCCCTTGCGATTGGTGGACTTTTACTGGGAGACTTGAACTATTTCACCTCAGGTCGTATCCTCACTATAGCAAATATTTCTGGGTTGGAATGAATGTGTAATTATTTTGTTGTATTAATAAACTCTAGAATGGAGGCCATGCCTACCCTAGGAGCTTATCTAGAGATGTTTTATTATGTGGAGCTCAGGATGAGGTTTCCTATTATTTTGTATAAGAAGCTGATGGCACATCACTTATGATGTAGATTATACACCCTGAGCGGTGATTTTAATTGATGAATAAATAGGAAAACCTAACTTTCGGTGGACGTAGTCTTGTGGACGAGGTGAACCACATACGCCTGTGTCTCTTCCATGTTTTTGCCTCATGATGTCTTATTGCCTCTCTATACATTATGTCTAAATTATTTTTATTTCCTTCATGTTATTTATGTACATATGATCCTGCTAGGCAAATGGATTGCAGTAGCGTAAAGGAAAATGGGTCAAAGAATGTTATCGTACCATAATGTTTCATTATACACATACTAAGTCATTTTTGGGTCACCATGATGAGGCAATGCTTATGGTTATGAATAATACCTTTGGGAGTTTTCATTAAAGTATACATTAAAGTAAAATTGTCGAACGAACATTTTACAATACAAATGGTTGTGACATTTTGAATTTATAGTGCAGCATGTTTATATGAAGAGCCATGTAAATATGTCGCTAACGGGAATTCACTCATTTTGTAGTAACAGTGAACTAAAGGAAAATTTTGTCTTTTTTCGCACTCATTGGCTTCAAGGTATAAGAGGGACATTACATATGGTATCAGAGCAAAGTTAGAATGCTCGAACCTGATGGAATCATCGACATGCAGGTATGTTGTGAACTATGTGATTTCACTATGTGATAGTATAATGCAAGGAAATATTGCTGAACTTTCTGCACGGCTTTTGAGAATTATGTGTAATGCATGAAGTGAGTTGCATGAACTAAAAGGATATTTGTTTAAATTAGGCTTGTCGCAAGATATACTTAGGTTGTCTTACTTATGCCTTTATGAGTGGAGTACAAGTTGAAATTGTGTTTAGTGAGATTGGTTGCATCATATTAACGCGTCAAGAAAAGATATTGAAGAGGAAGTAAAGCCTTTGTAAGATACAAAAGTATATTTTTGTCGCAGTCAAATAGGAACATGTTATCATGAAGTCCGTTTATGGGGTAAGATGTGACTTATTTTTGGGTAAGAATTTGTGAGAAGATAGTGCAGGTGCACATGGTTACAAGGAAGCAACATCACATGAGGACGAGAGGCAAAGATGAAATAATAACACCTAAAGTCTGTATGATTCCCTGCTTATTATGGAAAGGTTACCAGGACGTTAACATTTGATTAGTTATACTGAAATTTTTTATGTTAAGAATATTCTTTATAAAAAGTTTTTGGAAAAATTTCTAGTATAGTAGCTAATTATAGAGAGACTCTATATATGCTTTAACACTAGAACATCAAGTTATGTTGAATGTATGATGTAAGTCACTAAGGTCTAGAGAGAGCATGGGGAATGTCGAGCTACCGCATGGATACAGTGTGAAGCAAGTAGGCATGAAACATCAAGTACGCCTAGAGATATAAAAGTTGTGTTTGAGGAGGAGCTTCTAGGCTCCGGAAGAAGGAATATGTTGAGTAGGGAATTATGATACTTTTAGGTGTGAAATGAAATTACATGTATGTTATGGTAACTCATGGAGCATTGGGATTTTTTTTGCAGGTGATGAATTACGGAGGTCCCAGTTGGACCATAACTGAATAATTGAAGGTAAAATTAACTAGATTACCTATGAATTTGGCTAGAATATAGCCAAAGTGAATGATAAAGTATCCTGTGTGAAAAATAGATAATGATTCTTGTTATATTACGCTAAATATAGAGACTCTTACTGGATGAACAAGAATGTCATCAAACCTAACATAAGTGGTTGAGGTGTGAAATGATGGTAAGTAGCTTGCCTGTAATTACTGATGTTAGTAGAATGCCTATGTCCCTAGCCTGCCACACATAAATGTGGTGTGAATATCGAATGTATCTTCACTGTAATTATCCAAACAATATATGGGTAAATATGTCTAAAGTTATTTGAGTTGATGAATGTTGCATAACATTATACACTGACACTATAGGATATGCCAAGGACACCATCAGTCGGGATTGACTGGTAGAAAAAGTATTCGCTGCATTAAATAATGAGATTTAGGAATGTTTATTGTCGAATTTCAAGATTTTATGAACCAAGGATTTAACTGTGGATTATGTGGTTTTATACTAACATTGTAGGATTCACCATGATGATGATGAGTGTTGCCATCAACATGCACTATGATATATAAATATCTGCCTGCATAAATAAGTTGTGCTCAACTTGCTCAGAAATGTGTAAGGATTAATTTCCTAGATAATTTACAGGGTATATGACTCATAAGTGATGATTAAACCGCTACAACTTATGATTGGTTAATAAAATTATGAATTATTGATAGATGTTTTGACTAACCATATAGCCGACTCATAAGTCGGGACAATGACGGTAAAAGTCATAAGGTGATATCTATTACTAAAGTTGCATGTTGCAGGAGCACCATGGTGTTAGGCAAGTGATTGCCGCATGAGCACATCGGTGTTAGACATGTATGCCACAAGAGCACAATGGTGTTAGGCAAGCGATTTCCACATGAGCACATTGGTGTTAGGTGCATGGTGTGGCAAGAAAAGACCTAGGCAAAACTGGACATCTGGAAGACAGGACGTTGTCTGATGTCGTTGAGGTGAAAACTTTTGATTGGTGGTCAAAAGGGAGAGTAACCTCAGGAATAAATGTAAGTCCACCAAGAAATTTACCTCTAGGGAGAGTTCAAAGGATAATTAAAAAGAAAGTTGTGATAGCAGTTTTCCAAGCCACAAAATGGTGACATGTCTTAATACGTAAATGTGAAAGTATGATGAAACTAAATTATGCTAAATTTTTGGTGATACATTGATGTTAATAGGATGTAGATCTAAATTAGTGTTTCAAGTTGGGAAGATAATGCAGTCCTCATTCTTATAAATATTAAAATATGTAATATCCAACGATAATCTTCGTAGGTCTGGAAAAAGAGAGGTTAAGAAAATGAATTGGATTTTGCTCACGAGAATGTGAAAATAAGCCAAGGGGGCTAGCAAGGTTAGGTGTGACAGACAAGTAACACTGAGGACGGCGTTCATTCTAGGGGGAAAGGATGTAATATCCCCCTCCCACCTTGAAGAGCCAAGAGTGACTACGACTCATAAAAATAGAAATGAATCATGACTACATCCTAGAGGAATGGAAAACCCTCACCACAGTGAGGTTACTCCCACTGCAAGTTAATCAAGGGCACTAGAGACATTCTAACATTATTATAAAGAACAATATATGTATGACGGGGATATACATTTTAGGTATGTATTATTTGTAGAACATGTAATGTTACCTACAAATCATGGGACATCCCATGGTGAAACAAATCACATACATATATATAAATATATTATATGTAGAACATTACATATATAATAATGTAGAATATTATATGTGCATATATTGGAGATGTATATAGATATATATATATATATATGGGTGGAACCTATTAAGTTACTTATAATCATGGAAAGGTATGACAAAACCCATACAGAAAATAGTGGAACCCTATATACATAATAATGCAAAATCATATATATGTTGGAATCATATATATTTGTGATATATATATTGTATGTTGACTGTTACAACATTTCACGGTAATAAAACCTCCTACCTACCTACATTATAGTATAATGTTACATACAATGCTGAGACAAACCTCACACACATATGTGTATTGTATGGAAAATAGTATATACATATAATTGGGGGACATATATAAACAAATATGTATATATGTTGTTAAGAGCCTCATACATCTATGTACTATATGTGGAGCCATAGGTCTATAATATTGGAGAATGGTATATATATGTTGGAGACATGTATATTTGTGATATAGATTGTATGTAAAAACATACATGGTGAAGCAAAACCACATATGTACATATATTATATATATATGTAAGAGTACACATACAATATTGTAATATTGTAGCACTTATAATGAAACTAATTCCTCCTATATAAAGATATTGGTGGAAGTTATAGGAAATTCTCTACACACATATATTCCACTGCGAGAGGAGTTTCTTGTATGAGAAATGCTATATTAACAATAGAGAGGTAATCATAAATGAAAACAAGATAATGGAAAACGTGAGGTATGACCGAGCAGGGAATGTGAATGGTCGCATGAATAGTGCATCATGCCATAGTTATATCACTATGCCTTGATCAGGGGAGGAAAATTATGAATGCTAATTGAGCTTCCCTAGATTTAAGCATTTAATTAGTGAATGAATTTAATGGATGGCCGGAATTAATGATTTAAGGAACGTTATACCACCCAATTAGTAGGTGATGTGGAATACCATTAATTCATTCCCTGATTTCTAAATTTTAGCCATTTATAGATTACCTGGATTCACATCCATTTAGTATGATGAAATCCCTAAATTCTTTTCTGGTATGACTACTAACGTTCAGCGGTTATTTTATCTACTGGATTCGCAGCCATTGATGGGGGGGAAAAGCTTGATTACTGTGGAAATAACCGTTGGGAATGGTTTTTTTTACAATTATATAAGGGTGGCTTCGAGTCATGGATAGGGGGGAAAAAAAAGGGGTTCTTACCTGCGATTTGGCAGAAGTAATATCACCACCGTTGGTAGAGAGTCTCGGTGTTAGAGACCTCATTTTTCTGTAAAGAGAGTTTCTTAGGAAATAGGAGGAAAGAGTTTACCTATGTTTTTGTTTGTTTTAAGAGTGATATCACTGCACTTTTATAGATAATATATGGGTTTGAGACCTCGGCAATATTCTAGGAGATGTTGCCTGCGCTTTGCTAAAAGAGTGTTATCGCTGCCTGTGGTAGAGCCCCTCTGTGTTGAGACCTCGACATTTTTGCAAGGGGAGTTTTCATGGCAAGATAAAAATATGTGTGTGTCGAAAAGATCCATGGAAGCTCTGTATATGGTCCTGGATACCCGCAGTGTTTGTGACTCTGCAGTCTTCCCTCCCAATATAGGCGTTGAAGCTTGAACCAAATCACTGCATGTGGTTTGGATGGGCGTTTTGTTTTCTAAGATTTGATGAAGAACATGTATGTGTTTTATTCCATGTGTGCTATGTTTGATCTAGTTCCTGCTATCTGGAAGGTATCCAACATTTCCATTTGAATCCAATACCCAGAATTTGAGTGTTTTTACATTTGGATCCAACGACTGCATATGCCACAATTTTTCTATGGTTGATAGGAATCGAACATCTTTATTGTATTATAGATTAGCATATTAAAATGTACCAGTGTTTGTCTAAGATTTTAAATGAAATTAAATTTAAATGATACCAGTGTCTGACTTGCATGGGTAAGGTTGTTTGCCCGTGTTTTCTTTTATACAAATCGGATTCTAAATGTTGACATTATTACGATCTGGAACTTAGTAAGCTTCCTGCGTTTTTTTTTATCTACATCTATTAGATGTAAGGGCATGAATACCATAGAGGTAATTGCCGATTGTCTTTTAAGTCACTACATGTGGTTTGTATTTTAATTTTCGATGTGTATTGTGATCTAGTTTTTGTAACTGCCGAGATTACCTGGGATTCCTCCTCAGTGAGGTGGCTTTTCTAAAATACTTAAAATGGCCGTGTCTTGTGATTTTCATTTTAGTTTTTTGCAATTGCTAGGTTTACCTCGGGTTGCCTGGGAGAGGCGATTAAGAAAGAGAAAGATCGATGTCTGTTTTGTATCTTTGTGTTTATAATTTTGTTTACATATGACATGATGTGTCAACAAAAGGGCTCTATTTATGGGCTAGAAAACTAGTTGCCAATGCATTTCAAGAGGTAATTGGATGGCGCTGACTTACCTGGAAGGAAAGGTGAGACAGTTGCATTTGATTTTAAACAATTAAAACCTAATAGTTGAGACTTAATCTTTTTTGGGGTTTTAGCGAACTTTGAGATGGGGTGATACCTGCTTATAGTGTAGTAGGGATGCGCCAAATTTTGGTCAAGATATTTTTCCCTACCATGGTTTTGTGAAACCCTTGTCTTTCATTATATCGTAGTTTCAAAATGACATCGAATATCAATAACAAAAGGCACAGGGTTATAAACCTAAATAGTCCATGGGAAGGCATGTGTATAAAAATCTGGTGATTCCTTTAATTGAATTCAAAGGTCAAAGTCTTGGTTTTCAACCCAACTTGTAAGTCTCATCTGTAGAATGAATTGATTCCACTTTCAATCCTGAGTAAAGTTCAGTATTGACAATATTGGAGACTAAATTACGAACCTATAGGGTTTTAACTGTAGCTTGTAAGGATCTCAGAACCCCATGGATGACAGCGCCGAAGTTAAATGAACCTGTGTGAATGGTTGTCTTTACAAATTATAATGCATGCTTATTTATGGATTGAGGACCTCTAGTTTTAAAATAGAATATCAGATATGATCTGTAGCCAGAAGCCCAATGTATGAAAACCTGATATAAATTTTTCTACCCATTTCCAAGCCCTTGTGATTGGTGGACGTTTGCTAGGAGACTTGAACTATTTCACCTCAGTTCGTATCCTCACTATAGAAAAGATTTCTGTGTTGGAATGAATGTGTAATTATTTTGTTGTCTTAATAAACTCCAGAATGGAGGCCATGTCTACCCTAGGAGCTTATCCAGAGATGTTTTATTATGTGGGCCTTAGGATGAGGTTTCCTATTCTTTTGTATAAGAAGCTGATGGCACATCACTTATGATGTAGATTGTAAACCCTGAGCGGTGATTTTAATTGATGAATAAAAAGGAAAACCTAACTTTTGGTGGACATAGCCTCGTGGATGAGGTGAACCACGTTCGCCCGTGTCTCTTCCATGTTTTCGGCTCATGATGTCTTATTGCCTCTCTATACATTATGTCTAAATGATTTTTATTTCCTTCATGTTATTTATGACCATATGATCCTGCTGGGAAAATGGATTGCAGTACCATAAAGGAAAATGGATCAAATAATGTTATCATACCATAATGTTTCATTATACGCATACTAAGTCATTTTTGGGTCACCATGATGAGGTAATGCTTATGGTTATGAATAATACCTTCGAGAGTTTTCATTAAAGTATACATTAAAGTAAAATTGTCAAATGAACATTTTACAATACAAATGGTTGTGACATTTCGAATTTATAGTGGGGCATGTTTATATGAAGAGCCGTGTAAATCTGCCGCTAACGGGAATTGACTCATTTTGTAGTAATAGTGAACTAAAGGAAAATTTTGTCTTTTTTTGCACTCATTGGCTTCAAGGTTTAAGAGGGACATTACAGAAATTCTTGTCTAAGCAGTATTACGAGGAAAGAGCTAAGTATTTTTATGAACTAAAGTTAGGTTCAATGACAATGAAGGATCTGAACAGCAAATTATTTAGTCTACTTAGGTATATACCCTATCTAGTAGATGAGAAACCAAAAGTACAACGATTTCTTAGTTTTCTATCGTATCATATTAAATATAGAATTGAATATGATAACCCAAAGACCTTGGAAGAAGCTATGAGGAAGGCTAATTTTTGTTTTGAGTAGAATTGAAGGAAAGAAATCTTGGCCAACTGGAAGGCTAAGAAAAATAATAATCAGTGCAAATTTAAGAAGAAGGATTTTGTGCCTAACAGGAATTTCAAGAATAATAAGGCCAAAAACTATTCTAACAACAAGAATTTCCAAGGAAATAAGAATAGTACACCCAACAATTAGAACAATTTTAAGGGTAAAGAAACTGCAAATAATCATGGAAATTTTACCAAGATGTTTGAGCATAAAGAGCCTGTCAAGTGCTAGGAATGAAATAGCCCGCACTATGCTTCATTCTGTCCAAACTGGAAGAAGACTGTTAGCAATATTCATACCATACAGGTGGAGATGACCATTGGGGAACTAGCAAGGAGAATTCCCAGAATTAACGCAGCCTTGGAGAATCGACAAGCTGATTATTAGACTTCCATGGTGGAAGTAGAAGGTATGATTAATTAGACCCCTATAACTATTTTAATTGATCCAGGAGCTAGTCTCAGTTATATTGCACCTCAGATAGTGGAAAAATGTAAGTTATCTATCGATAAGTTTGAGAATTCATGGTTAGTTCAGTTAGCCACTAGGGCTAAAAGAAAAGTAACTTGATTTGTGAAAGAATGTGCTTTACTTATGGATAAATTTGAAACTGTTGTTAAACTTAATGTTTTGCCACTTGGCTCATATGATTTGCTGATTGGTATGGACTGGTTAAAATAGCATAGAGTAATTTTAAACTGTTACGATAAAACTTTCACATGCTTAAATAGTGATGAACAACCAGTAAATGTTAAAACTTAAAAGAGCTGTTAGAAAAGGATGTAAAGCTTATGCTATAACAACTAGAGATGGGGAAAGTAAAATTAAAACATATAAGTTAAAAATAGAAGATATCCCTTTTTTAAAAGAATATGTTGATGTATTCCCATAATAAATTCTGGGATTACCTTCTAAAACGGAATTGGATTTCACCATTGAGCTGGTATCGGGTGCAGTACCTAGCTCAAAGGCCCCTTACCGAATGAACATATTGGAACTTAATGAGTTAAAATCGCAATTAAAAGAGTTAATTGATAAAAAGTATATTTGGCCAAGTGTGTCTCCTCGGGGGCCACCAGCCATCTTTGTTAAAAAGAAAGACGAAACTATTCGATTATGCATAGACTATCACCAGCTAAACAAGATGACTATAAAAATCGATATCCGTTGCCCCACATAGATGATATTTTTTATCAACTACTTGGAGCCATGGTGTTTTCAAAGATAGATTTAAGGTCAAGATATCATCAAGTGAGGATTAAAGATTAAGACATCTTCAAGATAGCCTTTAGAACAAGATATAGTCACTACGAATTTGTTGTAATGCCATTCATGCTTACTAATTGCCCAGTTGTCTTTATTTGTTTAATGAACAACATAATGCATAGCTATTTAGACAAGTTTGTGGTCACGTTTATTGACGACATCCTACTCTATTAAAAAACTGAAGAAGAACATAAAGAACACCTAAAAGTTGTTTTGCAAGAGTTTCGAGAACATCAACTCTTCGCAAAGTTTATTAAGTGTGACTTCTTTAAGGATAAGATTCAGTATTTTGGTAACGTAGTGACCAAGGAAGGAATTTCCATAGATCCTGAAAAGATACGGGAAATAAAATATTATCTGACTCCTAAAGATGTGATGGATGTTATATCTTTCATGGACATTACCAGTTACTACCGGAGGTTCATTGAAGGCTTTTCAAGGATATCCAATCCGATAACTTCCTTGCAAAAGAAAGGAAAGAAGTTTGCTTGGAACCAGAAATGTGAAGGAAGCTTTTAGAGGTTAAAAAATTTATTTACTAGTGCACCTATTTTAAGAATAACAGATCCCAATAAAGAGTGTGTAGTATGCATTGATGCTTGTAATGAACAATTAGGTAGTGTTTTGACTCAAGAAGGGCATGTTATTGCCTATGAGTCTAGAAAGTTAAAAATTCATGAAAAGAATTATGCAACATATGATCTGGACCTAGTAGCTATGATACACGACTTAAAGATGTGGCGACACCACCTAATCGGTAGAAAATTTGTTTTAATGACTGATAACAAAGGATTGAAATATCTTTTAGATCAGCCAAATTTAAATGCTAGACAAGCTATGTGGTTAGCTTTCTTAAGCGAGTATGATTTTGAAATCCAGCATATAAAAGGTAAAGAAAATAAAGTTGTTGATGCATTAGGTAGGAACGCAAGGCTAAATTTTGCAATAGCAATCAGCACTTACGTTTCATACTTAGATGAACAGTTTAAAGAAGGGGTAAACCCAGATGAAATTTATTAGAAATTGCAAGTTAAAGCTAAGGAAAACCCCATAGAAAATTTAATAAAAGGTTATAGTTTAAATGAAAAATATTTTTTACTATATAAAGATAAATTCTATGTACCTAACGTACTTAAAGTCAAGATGTTAATTCTAGATGAAATCCATAAAAAACCATAATCAGGTAATCCAGGTTATCAAAAAACTATAAAACATGTTAAGAAAAGAGTATTTTTGGCCAAATATGAAAATCGAAGTAGCTGAATATATTGCAAGCTGTTTAGAATGTCAATAGGTAAAAACTGAACACCAACACCCAGCTCGTTTGCTACAGCCTTTACCTATCCCTAGTTGGAAATGTGAAGTGATTAGTCTAGAATTTATTACTGGACTGCCTAGAAATCACTATCAGAATGACTCTATTATGGTATTGGTTGATAAGTTAAGTAAGGAAGCTCATTTTATACCTGTTAAAACTACTTACAAGGCTGCCAGTATAGCTGATATTTTTCTAAAGCAGATTTTTCGATTACATGGAGTACCAAAAGTCATAATCTCACATAGGGATCCTAAGTTCAAAGGAAACTTTTGGAAGTCCTTGTTTAAAGGATTAAATACAACATTGAATTTCAGTACTTCTTTCCATCCTCCAATAGATGGAAAAACTAAAAGGGTGAACCAAGTACTGGAAAATTTATTGAAAATGTATGTGAAATATCAGCCAGGTAAGTGGGAGGACTATTTACATCTAGTAGAATTTACGTATAATAATAATGATCAGATATCAGCTAAATTCAGTCCATTTGAAATTTTAAATGGACGAAAATGTAATACTCCTATCTCTCGGAGTAATCCAGTAGATATATTGGTATTAGGTCTAGAATTGTTGAAAGAAATGGAGGAAATTGTGAAACAAATGTAGGGAAATTTTGAAAGTGGCACAAGATCGGTAGAAGAGTCAAGCAGACTTGAAAAGAACTCCAAAAGAGTTCTAGGTAGGTGAGCATGTGTTCATCAAGGTAAGGCCCAAGAAGGGCTCTCTAATACTGGGGACTTGTACAAAATTGGCACCTCATTACTGTGGTCCATTTGAAATTTTTTCTAGGATTGATCAAGTAGCTTATCAATTAGCATTACCACCTAACTTAAGAGTACATAATGTTTTTCACATTTCTGTTTTAAAGAAACATGTTCATGATGCTACTCATGTGGGTAATTGTAATGTTGTACAGGTGGAACCAGAAGGAGAATTTCTGGTGGAACCAGACTGTATCCTCGAGAGGAGGGAAATTACACTTCGGAACTTTCACCATTGGATAGGTGAAGGTGAAATGAAAGCACCTTAGTCTTGAAGAAGCCACCTGGGAATTGGAAAGTAATATGTGATATGCATATCCAATTCTGTTCTAGGGGACTTCAGAGGATGAAAAATAAATAACATCGAGGATGATGTTATATTCTTAGGGGATGTGTATGTCACATACCCCAATTTTGTAAAATAATGTTATCTTATTTTGATTTTATTTCCAGAAATTATGTTAAATTTAATGCTAAGTGGAAGCTAATGACTCAGCAGAGTCAAGGATGTGGAATGTAATTTTGAATATTTTATTTTAAATAAATAAAAGTGGAGACAACAACTTCGGAGAGCTATTAACAAGAGTGTTATTGGTCAAGTTGGTGGAAGGAATTAGGTGGAGAGAAAACAGACAAGTGGCAGCATACTCAAACACTTCCTATGTTGCAAGTGGTAACTTCCCTACATTTGGGGTCATGACCCTCCAAGAAAGTGGGATCAGAGCATGTGGCTCAATTAATGACAACTAACCCAAAAATACCTAGGCAATCTTATTAAAAGTGCCCAATGTAGAGAGCTAGGGCTGCTCATTCCAAGAGAAGAATCATTCAAGTGAATGCACTTCAAGGAATTCGTTGGGAAGGGAAATTGAAAGGAAGGTGTCTGAGGGGTAAAAATGCAGGAAGTTGATCTAGTACAGTTTGGCAGCTGAAAGATCTTACTGCAGTATGCAGAGTTGGTATTGAGTCTCAGGAATGGTACTTTGTTGACTGTTCCACCTAGTTCCATCCAAGGAGACTAGAACAGGCTTGAGGGTCCTGAGAAGTAGCTGTTTGAGCGCTCTCCAGGAGTTGGTAGGGAGGAATGGCCTCCCATTACTATTGTCATCCATCTTTAAAGACAGGTTCCATTATCTTTTAATTTCTATGGTGTAGTTTATCTCTGTGTATGAGAAATTATTTAATGATGTTATGTTATGATGTGTTGAAATATCTTAGTTATTCTAAACTGAATCTGTACTATGATGAAAGATAAATCCTACCTGTGTTTTTCCCCATCTGGAGTAATCCAGATCGTACTCTAGCATAGGCAGTTTTCTTAAGTAGATGAAGTATGATAGGATTATAAATGAATCGAATATTTATGTTTACAGAGTAATGAAATGTTACTTCTCAGTAGATAGTCGTTTTCTAGAAAGATTATTAATTTTGTTTGCAGACATGTTATCAGAAATAGACTATGTAAATAGCATGTTAGTACAGAACAATACTCATATTACTAATTGACATTAGTATGCTTAACTTTATAAATTATTTTCTACACAGTTTCGATTTCCATAAACTATACTTTTACATTGAAAATAGAAGAATTAGTTTTATCAGTTGAAAGTTAATAGTTTATGTTAAGAAAAGATATAAAAATAATACTGATATCTTTTCTTCTTCTATTAGTGACAACTAATCTTCCTGCATCTATCTGAACTATAGTTAAATAATATGAAAAAGGTTACAGTAGTCCTTTCTTAGCTTTAATAGCTAAAGGACAGTAGTAACTTAGGGTTTTAAGTTAATATTATAAACTATGCTCATATTTTTGCAGACAGTGTAATTATAAAGAATATTGATAGGTAAGAAGGTTCTTTATTTTTTTTGTTCTCTAAAGTAAGTCTATAGATATATTTGAATTAACTAACATAAATATTACAGGTTGTTTTCAGTCGTAATCACTATATAAATAAGAACGAACATAAACTTAAGAATATAAATTATACTTAAATAATAGTATTATAAATATAAATAATAATATTATTATATTTAAACACTCACAATTATTGATTAATAATTTATAAAAACAAATTGAAGAAAAATTGTACAACAGTAATAAAAGTTACAAGATAATAGTATAAGAATCAATATCCTATTTAAGATAAGAGGGAGTAAACCCTAGCTCATGTTCTAAGCATAAATTCTAAATATTTTTAGTACTGTCATAACCTAGGTTATACTGAGGTTAATTCTTTTTAAATTATTGACTAAAATTGTTATATAACAAAGATAAACTACATTATTGATTAACATGTATAAATGCATTTACAAAAGAAAGAGACTCTTTTAATAATAGTAAATATCTAAATGTTGGGGTTCAAACCCTTAAAAACTATTACATTACAAGTACAAACATAATAACCAAATTCGTATCAATTATGTAATTATTATTAAATAGTCAAATAATTCACTCACAGTCCTTTAAGCATAGATAGATTAAAATAAAGAAACAATGTAAATATTATCATAAGAGTAATTTAAAGAAAACAAGGGTTCACAAGTCAAACCTTAAGCTGTGAATTTCATCAATTAAATAAGATTTACATCACGACTGTAAGTATCACCCTTCAAAATTTATATATAAAACCCTTATAAAATACTAAACCGAGTTAAACTTCATTAATAGTGATGAAGGGTAAAAACCCTAAATTATACAGAGTACATCATAAGATCCTAACAACCAAAACAAGTCATAACGAAGCTACCTTGGCAAAATTTACAACCTAAACCGGCTGCGAAGCCAAGCTTCGACAACTACTCTACCTTTACAATTTGCATCCACCCTATCTAGGGTTTGAATTTAAACATTCTTCAAAAAAACCTGTAAAATAGTAAAATCATAACATAACTCGTGGCAAGATGAGGAAGGGTATTCAAACCCTGGGTGATTCCAACGACCACCCTAACCGTCAATAAGGGAGAACCCATCTTTCAGACCATAGGGCTTACCCAAGTTTAAGCCACGAGCCACAACCATTGCAAGGGTTGTCTTCTTATCCCTATACGAGTTGTACTTCAACAAGAACCTATAGTAAGTGTAAAACCCTCTCAGTAAATCATCTTATGTGTTAAAATCTTGAAAGTATTCTATATTAAAACTTGCAGTAAATGAAAGAAAGACTTTTTTATGATTTTACCTGTCACTGGGAGTATGGAGAACCAATTTATGAGCACTCTCACCTATAAATGGTGCAGTGGGGAACCCAACAACTCTCAGAACCTCATACAATAGCGAGCTATGAAGAGCTAAGAAGGAAAATTGAAGCAATCACTAAGCTACATGAACATGGAAGAAGGATTCACAGGCAGCGAAACGAAGGTAGCAAGAAGGATAACTCCACATTTGGTAGAGAAAGAACCAGCAATCAAAACCACTCACGGGAGAACAGAGGTAGTACATAGTCAAGGTACAAGGCGATGGTAACTAGGAGAACGATGGCCGCCATGGGAGACAAACCAAGCAACCCTGGAGTCAGCTTAAACTATGGGACAATAATGCACTGGGTTAGGTTTCTAGTGTATTATATATTTTCCAGACGTGGATAGGATTCAAACATGTAGCCACAAATTTAACCATGTAGCAAGGGTCGTGTCTTATAGTTCCTACATGGAGTCATTTTACCAATTATTTGTTCATTGCAGCATGGGTTAAACCATAATAACAACCCAATAATTCCTAATCAATTCACTAATCAACAACATCATGAATTATATTAACCTAATCACTAGTTTATCATCATGGAGGGATTACGTTGACCAAGCATTGTGTCACGTTTATATAATCTCGATGGGATTTAAGCATAAACCCTTGCTACCAATGATGTAATGTAGTCTTATAATAAACTTTACCATAACATTATATTGGTGGCATGACAATACTCTAAACATTGTTTTGAGTAGAATGAAATCATGTAATATATGTTTTGTTTATAAAATAGATTAAATTTTAAGTCTTTAGTATAGTTATAAAAAGAGTGTATGTTAGATAGGGCATGACGATGAAGTCTCTAGTAGCAAGTTAAATTATAGCTTAAGCATAGTAAACTCTTTTTCCTTAGAAATATTACAAGTCTAAAACTTATAGATAGTATCTTGTAATAATGCAAAAGAAGTTAAAGGCCAGATGTAAGTACATTATAATAATAACTTTTTAGTAGATTGAATGTTCAGTGAAGAAATCAATTATGCTTATCTACGAAAGGTAATTGAACTAATAACTCAAATAGCATTGAAAATGTGATGTAGTACAAGCTGAAGATAAGAATAATAGCACAAAAACCGGTCACATAGTTTATGCGACATTACTTTGATAATACTTGGGAGTATACTCAACTTGGCTTTATGCTCATGCAAAATGTCTAGTGGACAGTAAGATAATTATAGAGATAACAACTGATAATTGGAATAGGAAGGATCCTATTAAATTCAAAAGTTAATAGAACACAGAGTTAGACTTGGGAACAAAGTAGTGGTAACCATAAGCTCTTGTAGAGGGGTATAGTGGTCATAATTTCTACACTCAAAGGCTTTTATTGTTCATAAGATAATAGGCTATAAGTACCTTTATAGAAATAATTTAAGGGACAATAAATATATAGGCAACACAAGATATTATTACAAAAAAATTGTCAAGAAAACAATGTTTATGACTATTACAAATTACTTAGACTAAAGAAGGAGTACTTATATCTGAGATTCTAGTGTTCGAGTCGCAAATATGATGTACTGTCATTACTTATTTCCAATCTTGTTTAATTGAACAACTGAAGAAAATCAAATGATTTTACCTTATAGGAGATGTCTAGTGTTTAGCAGTTTATTGTTCTAATATTTTTAATTTGCAAAGAAAATACTGCTGAAAGTAATAGATCTTTTAAAAATATATACTCGATCGACAATATCTGTAAAAACCTCTAAGAAACAGTATTCATCTGCATTAGCACGAATTCTAAGTAAGACCCGAATTTAAAAGTAGATTCCACCTACTGACACAAAATAACTAATCAGTAAACTAAACCAAATAGCACACAAAAGATTTTAATCTTGCTATGAAAAATAAAATGTTAAGTTATTTTAGAATTTAATGAAACCAATTACTTAACTGGTTGTTTATGCCAACTGATAGATGTTAGTAAAATCGCAGGTTATAACATTTATTGTTAACTCAAAAATTTTATTTTTTTGTGAAAATTTGGGGTTACAACATGTGTTATTAGAGCACAAGGTTCAAACACTAGGCCTTGATGCAGCTCAACTACCTTTCATAAAACAATAAATTAAATTATTATGCTAACGTATTTTTTTTGTTTTTAATGTTATTCAATAGAGAATTGTCTTTTTCTGAAGTTTAACAGGAAGGTATGGAAATACTGGGAGAGTATGCACAAGAGGAGTCTCCAGCTACAGAAAGAAGAAATTTACCCAGAGATCGTATGCCAGACGATGTAACTACAAATTCCTCAGAGCTGTTATAGACTGTAAAAGAATTGAAAACTTAAATGGAGTCTGTAAAGAAAGAGAATGAAAGGATTCTGAGGGATCAAGAAGAGCTGAATCAGATCCTAATGGAAAAATTTTCAAACTGAAGCAAGGGGTAGAAGATCAAAATCTGAAGATGCTAGCCTTCGAAGAAATTATAAAAATATGAAGCATACAAAAACTGAAAGTAGTTCATCATCAAAAGTGTTTGGTGAACAACAAAGTTTCCATACTACTAGTGACAGTAGTGATGATGATATATACATCAAGAAGAGGAAATATAAACCTTATGAGGTAATATCACGAGAATTCAAAAATATAAAACCACCAACCTTTAATGGAGAGACTAAGAAGGGGGAGGAAGCTGAGTCCTAGTTGTCCAAGATGAAAAAGTAATTCCAAATATATAATTATTCTAACTAGTTAAAGGATGGGATGGCTATATATAACCTCTCAAGAAAGGCTGATATTTGGTGGCAGGACTTGAAAAGAGTTAAGGGTATAAAAGAGAAAGAAGCTAACTGGAGTACCTTTAAGTGGTATTTTAAAAAGAAATTCTTGTCTGAGCAGTATTACGAGAAAAGAGCTAAGGAGTTTTATGAACTAAATTTAGGTTCAATGAAAATGAATGATTTGAACTGCAAATTCTTAAGTCTACTTAGGTATGTACCCTACCTAGTAGATGAGAAACAAAAAGTACAATGATTTCTTTGTTGTCTACCTTATCATATTAAATATAGAATTTAATATGATAACCCAAATACCTTGGAGGAAGCTATGAGGAAGGATAATTTTTGTTTTGAGCAAGATCGAAAGAAAGAAATATTGGCCAACTGGAAGGCTAAGAAAAATAATAATCAGTCTGAATTTAAGAAGAAGGATTTTGTGCCTAATAGGAATTTCAAGAATAATAAGGCCAAAAACTATTCTAACAACAAGAATTTCCAACGAAATCAGAATAGTACACCCAAAAACCAGAACAATTTTAAGAGTAAATAAATTGCAAATAATAATGGAAGTTTTACCAAGAGTTTTGAGCGTAAAGATCCTTTCAACTGTTGGGAATGTAATGGCCCGCACTATGCTTCAGTTTGTCCAAACTGGAAGAAGATTGTTAGCAATATTCATACCATACACGAGGAGATGACTGTTGGGGAACTAGCAAGGAGCATGCCAAGAATTAACGCAGCCTTCGAGAATCGACAAGCTGATTATCATACTTCCATGGTGGAAGTAGAAGGTATGATTAATCAAACCCCTGTAACTATTTTAATTGATCCAATAGCTAGTCTTAGTTATATTACACCTCAGATAGTGGAAAAATGTAAGTTATCTGTTGATAAGTTTGAGAATTCATGGTTAGTTCAGTTAGCCACTGGGGCTAAAAGAAAAGTAACTTTCTTTGTGAAAGAATGTGCTTTACTTATGGATAAATTTGAAACTGTTGTTAAACTTAATGTTTTACTAGTTGGCTCATATGATTTGCTGATTGGTATGGATTGGTTATAATAGAATAGAGTAATTTTAAACTGTTACAATAAAAATTTCACATGCATAAATAGTGATGAACAACTAGTAAATGTTAAGGGTATTCCTAGAAAAACTATGGTAAGGCGGATTTTTTGTTTACACCTTAAAAGAGCTGTTAGAAAAGGATGTAAAGCTTACGCTGTAACAATTATGGATGGGGAAAGTAAAATTAAAATAGATAACTTAAAAATAGAAGATATCCCTATTTTAAAAGAATATGCTGATGTATTCTTAGAGGAAATTATGGGATTACCTCCTAAAAGGGAATTACATTTCACCATTGAGCTGGTACCGGGTGCAGTACCTAGCTCAAAGGCCCCTTACCAAATGAACATATTGGAACTTAATGAGTTAAAAATGCAATTAAAAGAGTTAATTGATAAAAAGTATATTCGGCCAAGTGTGTCTCCCTAGCGGGCACCTGTCATCTTTCTTAAAAATAAAGACGGAACTATGCGATTATGCATAGACTACTGCCAGGTAAACAACATGACTATCAAAAATTGATATTTGTTGCCCCACATAGATGATTTGTTTGATAAACTATGTGGAGCCATAGTGTTTTCAAAGATAAATTTAAGGTCAGGATATCATCAAGTGAGGATTAAAGATGAAGACATCTTCAAGACAGCCTTTAGAACAAGATATGGTCACTTTGAATTTGTCGTAATTGCATTAGGCCTTACTAATGCCCCAGCTATCTTTATGTGTTTAATGAACAACATAATGCATAGGTATTTAGATAAGTTTGTCATCATGTTTATTGAAGTCATCCTAATCTATTAAAAAATTGAAGAAGAATATAAAGAACACCTAAAAATTGTTTTGCAAGAGTTGCGAGAACATCAACTCTTCGCAAAGTTTAGTAAGTGTGACTTCTTTAAGGATAAGATTTAGTGTTTAGGTCATGTAGTGACCAAGGAAGGAATTTCTGTAGATCCTAAAAAGATATGGGCAATCGAAGATTGGTCGGTTCCTAAAGATGTGACAAGTGTTAGATCTTTCATGGTCATTACCGGTTACTATTGGAGGTTCATTGAAGGCTTTTCAAGGATATCCAATCTGATAACATCCTTGCAAAAGAAAGGAAAGAAGTTCAACTAGAACCAGAAATGTGAAGGAAGATTTAAGAAGTTAAAAACTTTATTAACTAGTGCACCTATTTTAATAATAGCAAATCCTAATAAAGAGTTTGTAGTATGCACTGATGCTTGTAATGAAGGATTAGGTGGTGTTTTAACTCAAGAAGGGCATGTTATTTCCTATGAGTCTAGAAATTTAAAAATTCATGAAAAAGATTATGCAACATATGATCTGGAACTAGCAGCTGTGATATACACCTTAAAGATGTGGTGACACCACCTAATCAACATAAAATTTGTTTTAATGATTGATAACAAAGGATTGAAATATCTTTTAGATCAACCAAATTTAAATGCTAGACAAGCTAGGTGGTTAGATTTCTTAAGTGACTATGATTTTGAAATCCAACATATAAAAGGTAAAGAAAATAAATTTGCTGATGCATTAAGTCAGAACAGAAGACTGAATTTTGCAACAGCAATCACCAGTTACATTTTAGACTTAGATGAATAGCTTAAAGAAGGCGTAAAACAAGATGAAATTTATCAAAAATTGCAAGCTAAAGCTAAGGAAAACCCCATAAAAAATTTAATAAAAGGTTACAGTTTAAATGAAAAAGAATTTTTACTGTATAAAGATAAACTATATGTACCTAACATACTTAAAGTCATCCAGGTAATTCAGGATGAAATCGTTAAAACATCATATTCAGGTCATCCAGGTTATCAAAATAATATAACCATGTTAAGAAAAGAGTATTTTTTTCCAAATATGAAAACTAAAGTAGTTGAATATATTGCAAGGTGTTTAGAATGTCAACAAGTAAAAACCAAACACCAACACCCAGCTGGTTTGCTACAGCCTTTACTTATCCCTAGTTGGAAATGGGAAGTGATTAGTCTAGACTTTATTACTAGACTGCCTAGAAATCAGAATCAGAATGACTCTATTATGGTATTGGTTGATAAGTTAAGTAAGGAAGATCATTTTATACCTCTTAAAACTACTTACAAGGCTGCCAATATAGCCGATATTTCTCTAAAGTAGATTTTTCGATTACATGGAGTACCAAAAGTCATAATCTCACACAAGGATCCTAAGTTCATAGGAAAATTTTCGAATTCCTTGTTTAAAGGATTAAATACAACTTTGAATTTCAGTACTTCTTTCCATCCTCAAATAGATGGACAAACTGAAAGGGTAAACCAAGTACTGGAAGATTTATTGAGAATGTATGTGAAAGATCAGCCAGGTAAGTGGGAGGACTATTTACATCTAGTAGAATTTGCGCATAATAATAATTATCAGACATCAGCTAAATTCATTCCATTTGAAATTTTATATGGACGAAAATGTAATACTCCTATCTCTTGGAGTAATCCAGTAGATAAGTTGGTATTAGGTCCAGAATTGTTGAAAGAAATGGAGGAAATCGTGAAACAAGTGCAGGGAAATTTAAAAGTGGCATAAGATCGGTAGAAGAGTCAAGCATACTTGAAAAGCACTCCAAAGGATTTCCAGGTAGGTGACATGTGTTCATCAAGGTAAGGCCCAAGAAGATCTCTCTAAGACTGGCGAGTTGTGCGAATTCGACACCTCATTACTGTGGTCCATTTGAAATTTTTTCTAGGATTGTTCAAGTAGCTTATCAATTAGCATTACCACCTAACTTAAGAGTACATAATGTTTTTCACATTTCCATTTTAAGCAAATATTTTCATGATTCTACTCATGTTGTTAATTGGAATGTTTTACAGGTGGAACCAGAAGGAGAATTTCTGGTGAAATCGGACTGTATCCTCAGGAGGAGGGAAATTACACTTTGGAACCGCACCATTGGATAGGTGAAGGTGGAATGGAAGCACCTTAGTCTTGAAGAAGCCACCTGGGAATTGGAAAGTAAGATGCAAGATGCATATCCAATTCTGTTCTAGGGGACTTCAAAAGATGAATAATAAATAACATCAAGGACGATGTTATATTCTAAGGGGGTGTGTATGTCACATACCCCAACTTTGTAAAATAATGATATCTTATTTTGATTTTATTCCCATACATTATGTTAAATTTAATGCTAAGTGGAAACTGATGACTCAGCAGAGTCAAGGATGTGGAATGTAATTCTGAATATTTAATTTTAAATAAATAAAAGTGGAGCCAACAACTTGGGAAAGCTATTAAAAAGAGTGGTACTGGTCAAGTTGGTGGACGGAACTAGGTGGAGAGCAAAAATACAAGTGCCAGCATGCTCAAACACTTACTATGTTGTAGGTGGCAACTCCCCTACATTTGGGGTCATGATCCCCCAAGAAAGTGGGATCAGAGCAGGTGGCTCAATTAGTGACAACTAACCCAAAAATACCTAGGAAATCTTATTAAAGGTGCCCAATGTAGAGAGCCGGGGCTGCTCATTCCAAGAGAATAATAATTCAAGTGAATGCACTTCAAGGAATTCATTAGGAAGAAAAATTGAAAGGAACATGTTTGAGGGGTAAAAATGTAGGAAGTTGATCTATTACAACTTGCTAACTGAAAGATCTTACTGTAGTATTTAGAGTTGGTATTGAATCTCGGGACTGGTACTTTGTTGATTGTTCCACCTAGTTCTAGCCAAGCAGACCAGAATAGGCTCAGGTGTCCTGAGAAGTAGTTGTTTGAGCGCTCTCCAAGAGTTGGTAGGGAGCAACGACCTCCCATTGCTATTGTCATCTAGCTTTAAAGACAAGTTTCATTATCTTTTAATTTATGTGTTGTAGTTTATCTTTGTGTATGAGCAATTATTGATTCATTTTATGTTATGATGTGTTGAAATCTGTTAGTTATTCTAGACTGAATCTGTTCTGTGATTAAAGATAAATCCTACCTGTATTTTTCTCCATCTGGATTAATCCAGATCGTACTCTAGCACAGGTAGTTTGTTTAAGTAGATGAAGTATGATAGGATTATAAATGAATCAAATGTTTATGTTTACAGAGTAATGAAATGTTACTTCTCAGTAGATAGTTGTTTTCTAGAAAGTTTATTAATTTATTTTGTAGATATGTTATCAGAAATAGACTGTGTAAATAGCATGATAGTACAGAACAATACTCATATTACTGATTGGCATTAGTATTCTTAACTTTATAAATGATTTTCTACTGATTTTCTATTTCCATCAACTATAATTTTACATTGAAAATAGAAGAATTAGTTTTATCAATTGAAAGTTAATAGTTTATGTTAAGAAAAGATATAAAAATAATACTGATAGTCTTTCTTCTTATATTAGTGACAGCTAATCTTCCTGCATCTATCTGAACTATAGTTAAATAATATGAAAAAGATAATAGTAGTCCTTACTTAGCTTTAATAGCTAAAGGAGAGTAGTAAATTAGGGTTTTAGGCCAATATTATAAACTATAATCAGATTTTTGCAGATAGTGTAATTATAAAGAACACTGATAGGTAAGAAGGTTGTTTATTTTTTTGTTCTCTAAAGTAAGTCTATAGATATATTTGAATTAACAAACACAAGTATATTCAAGAAGAGAAAAAACTCCTAATTTGATGATTTCAACTTCAAGAAAAGATGTGAGGACACAAAAAAACTATTTTTTTTTATAACCAAAACATTAATTAAATTATTGTCTCGAAGGAATGAAGCACGTTAGATTTTCATTGTAGCTAGGGATTAAACCCTAGCCACCACTTTGGTTTTTTGTTTGCAGGGATGTGGTCTACCTGTAGCAGTCGTTCAGGGTTCGTTGTAGGGCCACAGATCGGCCTTGGTGGTTTTTAGTGCGTCTCTTCTGCGTTTTTCATTTTTGCATGCATTTTGGAGCACGGGTTTGGCTTGCTTCCACGCTCTCTTTGGTGGTCGATATCCTGCTACGATGGCCCCAGTCTCGAGTGCCGAGTTGGAAAAATATCCTTTGGAATCTTTCAAAGTGTTAGTCTACTCGGCAGGTCCTGAAGCCAAGCCTTCTCTCGTGTCTAAGTTTGTTAAGAAGATGGAGGAGATCCCTTCTCTGGAGCTATCTCGAGAGGAGCCTTGTAGTCTTTCCCTCCTTCTTGCAGAAAAGGCCCTCATCGAAAATTTTATGGGGTTATGGCCTAGCCCCAAATCGGTCAAGGCATGGATGGAAGACCGTTGGAAGCCACTGATGCAAGGATCCATTTCTCTGTGTGCAGTAGGCAAGGGTTTTTTTGTCTTCAGCTTCTCATGGAAAGAGGACCGCGATCTAGTATTCAGATATGGACCCTATTTCATGGGATCGAGGGGGCTGTTCTTAGCCCCCTGGAATATTGATTTCAATCCCAGACCTGAGATCACCGCAGCCCCTGTTTGGGTTAGGATGCCTCATCTTCCCCTTCATCTCTGGGGGAAAATATCTCTCGAGGATATTGGAAATAAGCTTGGGTGTTTCTTGGACAGTGTGAAGCCGAAAGGGGATCAATTTACCTACGCTCGTATTTGTGTTGAGGTTAACCTCGAGAAAGGACTTCTAGAAGCCATTCAGCTCTCCCTGGGGGAATGGTGCCATATCCAAGAGCTAGACTACGAGAAGATTCCTTTTAAGTGTCTCTGGTTCCATGCTTATGGACATTTCATAAAAAGTTGCCCCAAAGCCTCTGAGGATGCGGGGCCAGTCAAAGAAGATGATTTTCAGCCAGTTTCTAACTGGAAAAGGGAGCCAAGGAGAAAGGAGCCTCTAGCCCAGGCTCCGAAGGCCACTCATTCAGCAGAGGCAACTCTAGAGAATAAAAACAACTTTGATGCGCTGAAGGAAGATGAAGCCCTAGATCCAGAAGCAACAACAGTTAAGGAAGATCCTCTGACAGACAAAAGCCTTCTGAATCTCGCCCCCCCAGAATCAGTAGTGGAGAGATAAATACGGGCTTCAGATCCTGTACCCTCTGCCCATGCAGGTCTTGCTGTTTCAGTCCCCTCTAGCAGCTCTGTGGAAACTTATGAACCTGAAGACATTTCAGTCCCGTCTCCACCCCTTACCTAAGGGCGAAAGACCAAAAAATCACGTAGAGAAAAGGAGGCGGCTTCCAACATTTCTTTAGGATCTCAGAAAAAGATGGATCCCTTCCTTAAGGGGAAAATTTCATCCCCCTCGGTTTAATTCTATGCTTATGTCTTCTTCTTTGCTCACAGTTTGTGAGAATTTACTCATGTATGCTTTTTTTGTCATCTTCTCAAATTAGCTCAAGAAGCAGATGGGATTTGTCTCCCAAGACTTTCATAAGAAGGTTGGCAGCACCGTTAGAGGTCACCAACCTTCTTCAGATCTGTAACTTTCTGATTCTAGCTTGCCAGAATGCCGCTTAATGCAGCCTAACCATTCTTGTCAAAAAAAAAACATTAATTAAATTATTAAAAAATAATTTTTTATTGAATAAATAAAAAATGGTTGATAAATTAATATTTTATGGTTGATTTGATTATTAAAATTATATTGAATTATAATATGTTAATTTTGTAATATAATTAATGATTATTACTTATTTTTTTCCTTTCTATATTAATGGTAGGAACCAATGACCGACTAAGGTTCCAACCATCATCCTAGTTAGAAGTTATTAGGGTTTTTTCTATCTTAATGGCCTGTGAGACACGTCTTTTTGTGTAGTGATGAATTTCATTAATCATTTTTGTGTCTTCTATGCATATGTGGTGTTTACAAGCCAAGGAGTGTTATACCAACATTGATTTACTTGAGTTACAAGTATGTATGGCTCTCGGTTTTGTTTTCCTTCTCTCTCATTATTTTAAGCATGACGCCATGGTTATGGAAAAGGATCCACATAACGATTCAAGCCCTTAAAATAAGTCATCAAACAACTGCACATATGTATGGATTTGGGTTTTCTTTCCACTCAATATTTTTGGAATATGTTTTCCTTTTAGAGATAACGGTGAAAGAGCAACATGATCTCAAAGATACGCTCCAAGTTTGAAAGAGCAACATAATCTCATAGATTTGGGCTAATTCATTCCTCCATTCTGGAATTTGAAGGAATTTTATTTATATATACTATGAATAGTTTAACGGTTGACCTTTTCTTACATCATTTAGCATTTTCTAAGGGAGACTGTTAAATGAGTGTTCACTGACCCACTAGGAGGACTGAGTAGTTTTAGAAGGCTGGTTTACAAGTGGCAGTACTAGCATTTCACTTTCTAGTTGTTGTAGGAAGCATAATCCCTAAAATTATGCTCATGTTCCCTCAGAGGGGGAACAGAGCTGGTGTCTCATTTAATTCCAAAACTGACCCAAATACCTAGGAAATATTGTAAATACCATCAAGTTGAGGAGGAGGCTTACTACTCATTCTATTTCAAGTGAATGTACCTTGTGACTGCTGCAAACTGAAAAGTCATGCAGAGAAGGAATTTGATGAGGGGATAGCTAAAGTGAAATTGTTGAGTTAAGTATGCTACTGAGTGCTAAGATGTAGTAAGTTGTTGTGTGGGATTTTATCTAGTGTTGTTCATCCTAGTGGTTTATTGAATAGGCTCGAGGGTCCTAAGCAAGTAATCTTGGCTACTTTAGGAGAAGGTTGGGTGGAACAGTCTCCTTTGGTTGTTTGTCCCCTTCTGCAAAATTATCCACATTATAATTCTTTTTATGCACTTGTGATTTAATTCTATGGCTTTATTTCTTATTTATATGAATTCTAACTAGCTGCACAATTTAGCTATAAATTGTGGTAATTATCTATGATCTGTACTTTCTATTTGGAAGTGAGTATTTATTATTTTAAAAGGAGAAACCTGCAATTAGTAATCAAAATGAAGGTTTAAGGATTACTAATCTAAGTATTTATGTTATATTAGTTTTATCTTAATGATGTTTATTTTCCTTCTCTTGTTATATTAATCATATTGCTCTACCTTAGTTATCTTAATTCACTGTTTTGCTAGAAACTTTATAAAACCCTATTACAGAGGTTACTATAAAATATATATCTAGTTGCAGATTCATACAAATAAACACATATGTATATATATATATAACTATTAAAACCTAATAAGGATAAAACTTGTATAGATTTCATAAGATAACTACATAGTTCTTAGTTTAAACAAAAACAATGATGATGCTAAACATACTCAAGGTTTAAGCCTGTAATAAAATACACATAGTATACATGTTTATACGCAGGTTAAAATTATTAACTTGAAGATGGAATATTTAAGTAAACCATCTTGTTTAGATCCAAAACCCAAGATAAAATAGATAAGAAAATCATTAAATCAAATTAACAACTGAGCTAGGTTTCAGATCTCACTACAAAAAATTTTCTTATTAAGGAAACATGGTGAGATTCGTGCAAAAACAAAAATTATTGAATACCAAATTGATATTATCAACAGGATGCAGCTATAGGCTATAAACCATTTTGGAATTATCATCTCTAATGTTATCATTACATAACAAAGACGTGACAAACTTAGGGATTAATTATTTTCACAATAACATTGTATTTTTTAATAACTTAAATATTTAAGAATAGGTAGTATATGGTCTTTATCACGACAGACTGATGGCCTTACAAATTTCTATTAAAATAAATGTGGTAGGGTAAAGGCCTCACAACCACGCTATTTTTCTTTAAATAGAAAGCATAAACTTAAGATATGTTTCTAAACTGAAAATCTGAAAACCCTCACGGGTCTTTCCAAAAATATTAAAGCCTTTACTAGAAACTATCATTGACAGTGGACTTATGACCCTTTTTCTTTATAAAACAAGAATGATAGGGTGGCAGCCTTTGGATCTAAAAATATTTAATTTCTCCTTTATAATATTTTTTCTCCAAACCTGCTAACTATCATTCTAAGGAAAATGACTGTGTAAAAATAAAAATAATATCCAAGACCATAAATATAAACGCCTCGCGGGCTACATCCCATAAAATTTTCTATCAAAGTTAAATAATAATAAATTTTTTGACAAGTGGCTCTATGGCCCTTTTCAAGAAACAAATGGAATGGGAAAAAGCCCTCGTGGCCACAATATAGTATTGAAAAAAAAATGAACTATAAAATCAAGTTAGAAGCAAAACCCTCACAACATTGGTATAAATTGATAACACTCAATATATTTTGATAGAGGCCTTACGGCTCTCTTCGAAAATCAATCATGACAGTAAGGCCCTATTGCTTCCTATAAGAGATCCCCATTTTGAGTCATCAAAATAGGGCCCCCCATTGACTAGTTTTATAGCCATAGTTCACTTAGGGAAGTTATGAAGTTGTAAGTTCTTTGTTATTTTGTGTGGATTGAATAAAATCCTTTAGTAAACCTTGTTTTCTTGGATTTTTTTTGGGATTTTGGGATATTTTTATTTATTTCCATACTTTTTAGATTTTTTGATCCCTGCTTTCTGAAATTGAAACGAAGAAATCCTTTTTTTGAAGGTAAGTTGAAGTTCGTTTCACGATTTTTGATTTTCGACATTTCGGATCTTGGGAACCTTATCCTTTCAAATAAATAAGATTTCATTTTTTGATTTTTGGATATTGGAAACTGGAAACTCTGATTTCATTAAGATTATTTGGTTAGTTCCCAATTTCTGATTTCTAACATTTCGGATATCGAATTTTGGTAACATCATTTTTATTTTGAATAATGTTCTCCTTTCCGACTTCTGACTTTTCCTTTCGGAAATCGGACACTCCATATGATTTCTAGCTTGATTGTTCATTTCTCGATTCTCAATTCTCAATTTTCAAAAATCAGACGTGAGAGACCATGAAAAGTGAATCTTTTCGAATCATGTATATTGTTTCACCGCCTAGATCTCAGTCTCCCATGCATACAAAATATACAGCCAAGGTTCTTTTAGCCATTTGGTATTGGGTTTTTAAAGTTCAAGGTTACGATTGTTGTTTTACCATTTTTACCTGTTCTTTTTCACTGTGCTCAGGTTTTTTACTGTGCATTTTCTCTTTGTCCCATTGCACGAATTTGCAGTATTATGAACATTTTCACCGCCTGACCATTTTTCCTATTATGTTTGAACTCACATCATTATCAGACATGGTTTCCAAGATCCAATCATAAAAGGCACCCGCAATGTCTAGGAACTCCATGTCCAAAACAACTCTTCAAGAGCAGAAGAAAAAATACCCCAACATCGATGTTTTTACTAACACTAGTGGGCACGTATCTAATACCCTATATCTAGACTAGTCCAAAATTTACTCCTCTTTTTACAACGACGATATTTCCTCTGTTACCCATGACCAGCCCACTTTTCCCAATATTTGTAGTCCTCATATTCATTGCATTGCTTCCAATCCTCCTTTCATTCCCTATACAGATCCTGTCAAGTGGGCATTGGACCATGTCGAACTTAAGGGGTGCACCTTTCATGACACAGAGAATACGCTTGTTGATTCTTTCCATCCTGATGTATTTTCTAGGGATTATGCTTTGGGACCACCCAAAAAACTTCTCACATCAAAATGTTTTGATGAATCTCTCTCTAGGTTCATTTACAAAGAGGTAGTCAAATCCTGGTTGGAAGATCCAACATTAGTCATTCCTTCCTCAATTTTGGCATATCCAATTTCCTCGTTCAAAGAACCTTTCCCACTATTGCAAGCCATGATTTTTCTGTTATATGGGTTACCAAACTGTTCCTTGTTCAAAGCACAGTGGTTTCCTATGGAACACAATATTTTTCTTATAGGTGATTCATTCAATTGGGTGAAAATTGTGTCATGCAATTTGCGAGACAAAATTGAGAAGTATTAGAAAACCTCGTCTAGCTGGAATCCAACCTTTTATATGTCTGAGTTTTTTATGGATGCATTCTGTGTGTATTCTCCTTTCCTGACTTTAAATTGGTTTCGAAAAGAGGAATCTCCACCTATAAATATCTATTTATCCAATATGTGGGACAATAAATTCATTCATTAGGTTTATGAGCTTTGTGAACTATTTATCGGGTCGATGTATTTTAAATTTTTTAAGGTTGATGCTCCCACATTCTCTAAAGGTGCTACGGAATTAATTTCATTGTATGGTGACTGGTATGTAGGAGAATATTTCTATTAGATAAAAATTTGTGGCAGAAATACAGTTCACTTGCTTCCCAAGATAGTTCCCGACCACATGGTTCTATAGGAATTTTTCTATCAAACTCTCATCAATGGGGTTTTTCCCATGTTGTCTAAGAACAAGAAAAGGGATTGGCCGAAATTTCCTTTTTCTCTCAAGTCTCATGTGCTACATAACACTGGTCACACAACTCTGTTGGGTAAGGAAATTTCTATTATGAACTTGGGAGAGGAATCCAAGAGAATGCATGACCCATTGTCTTATTTGGAAAACCTCTTTACACATGAGGATGTTATATTGCATTACGTTCATGAAAATGACCATGTGATTCCATGTTCTGAGAAGCCATAGATTTTTAGGAAGCCATTAATAAGACAATTGATCTGAATGTCAAGTCTCATTTGTACAAGTACCAGAAGGATCTTATGATAAGAAATCTCCCTGAAAGGCAAGATAAACTTAAGATAAAACAAAATATTTAGAAGGACGAAAAATAAAAGGAAGCCAAAAAACAAGAAGCAAGATTTGCTACTACCATTGCTGCTCAACCCAAGGACAAAGGTAAAGGTATACTTGATGGCCCATCCATTCGTCATCTTGGTTCAATGGAAGACACATTGCAAAAAAGGGTAGAATTCAAGAGGAATCTTGAAAAAATTAGTTCCCAACTGCAAAATCATACAGATACAGCTGGAACGAAGCTTAAGAAACAAAAGGTTCAAGTGAGCTCTGAACAAACTAATATGTAGGAAGATCCCACAAAACAAATACCAAGTCCATTGCTCCCTATTGTGAAAAAAGAGAAAGTTGTGATGCAAGACCCTTGTAGTAGGGCTTTCACCCTAGCTACAGACCAGGAATGGATCCCTTCTGTCTATAGGATGAAAGGGTAGGGTTCCTATGAGAATGGAAGAAAAGAAAGAAATAAACAGAAAACAAAATGAAAAACCCCTCTCCACATAAGCTCCACAACTCTACATACAACTATTAGGAAACCAAAAGACCTGCAAGTAATCAATGGAAACCTGCAAGACAATGTTAAGCAATAAACCCACAAAAAAAAATGTTAGAAAACTACAATCTACCAAAGAAAAAAAATGAAAGGACAAGTATACCTTCTGGTTGGAATGGGCCACCATGCCCTAGCTTGGGAGAGCACCTCTCTTAGGAATGGGGAGCTATGGCTCTAGGGAGGAATGGAGGAGAGGGACGGTGAATGAATTGAGAGTCAAATGGTCTCAAGGCACTCACATAGGAAAAATAATGATAGGGAGTGAAGGAGTCATTTGAGAGTGACCCCCACCCCTTTATTTATACTTTTTCTCAAGATTTCTAGGGTTTTAAGCCTTGGGTTGGGGATTTAGCCCCTTTTTTGGGATTTTATCCCTTTTCGCTCAATCTTTATCTCGTTTGGAGGTTTTAAGCTCCTTTGAGGGTTTTATCCCCTTTTTGGAGGCTTTAGCCCCTATGAGAGCTATTTTGGCTCTTTTTAGGGGTTTTTAAGCCATTTTTCATATTTTTAAACCTTATTGAAGGTGTGGGGGTCAAATGGGGTCAAATGAGGGTCGTACATAGATGTGTTTAGGTGGTGTAGGTCATGTAGAGCTCATTATGGGATTTTTTGGGTTAATAGATTGCCCCCTGATTTGTGAGGGCAGGATCACATTGTATGGTCGACAAACATCATAGGATTTTCTTAGGAGAGGTGGTGCTTCTTGGGGTGGGGCATGGTGGCTTTTGGTTTTTGTATTAATATGGTTCCCACCAATGCATGAGATACAAATAATGTGTGACATGTATATGGATGAAGCAGGAATCCCCATGCTCGTAATGATGTCAAAATAATAATGTGATCTAAGCTCTAGAATACAAGAGCCGATCATGTACAACTATTGTTACAATAGTGGTTTCCTCAATGAGAGGATGAATACAATACTGATTTGAATAACTATTACATTGGACCCATGGCATTCTCATGGAATGCTATATCTTCATGACTGATGGTCTGCTATATCTGGAACAACACATAGTTTACTGAGAGAGCTCGAGTCAGAGTCTCTGTGGTACAAGTATGCTACATCAATCATAAATATATATAGAAGCACTACTGGGGCTTTTGAACATTGTCTCCAAAGCAACCCAGAAATCACAAGGGACACGAACCTGTTGGGGTCCCTCAAATAGACTCATCAATGTGCTAGATTCAGGTGACATCTGAGGTCTTCAACCAAATACTTCATGGACCAATACCCTATACAAATCTCAACGGTGTGATGATGTAGCTAGATTCAAGCACGTGAGAAACAACCGTCCCAAGAGGCACTAAGGACTCCTCTCAAGTGGTCCAAGGAACTCATCAGTGAGGTTAATGAAACCAGGATACAAGGACCTCTGTGTCTATCCTATGGAATACATGTGTTTTCGTTGATAGAGGTAGATCTTCCCCTGGTCAAGGCAATGGTATTTCCTTGACCAGAAGCGCGAGGGAGATAATTGAAAATATGTGAGACAATATGAGGAATGACCGAGTAAATGGGGGCGGTAGAGGAAGGAGTTTGAACAGGGGCAAAGGGAGTGTAGCACACTCAAAATTCCTTTGTTGAGAGTATGATGATAGGGTGGACCAGGAAGAAAATGAAACTGACTCATGTGAAAGGGATCATAGCTATAATATCGGGAATGTCACTATAGATGGGAAATGCTTGTGGAAGGTAGATACTTTTGGTGTTATGGGATCCAAGGAAGACACATTGCAGAGTACTTTGAGCAAAGGCCACCCAAAGTGGGAATGCTTCCCAACGTTTATCTTTGGGGTGGTGTATAAAGACACCATTCTTGTACGATCTCATGTATTTTTGGCGAGCCCATGAAAGTAAATGCTCGATGGTGCTTTAATTTTTATAGAGTCTAAAAGCATGAAGAAGACTCCAGTAGGGGATCTTTTTTGTTGGTAGTATCTGGCGCCCAAAAAAGGATAAAAGTATACATAAGAGAGCTCACCCATCCTGTAGGGGATCAGAAACTTCTTTACCATTGGTAGTCCAATCAGGACAAAAAAGGTTAAATCTATACTAATAGATGATCATTCAGATACTTTTACGAGCATGAACAAAACCAAGTTTGCTCAGTGATATTTTCTTAATGAGAGGGATGGAAAAGAGCTTAATGACAACCCATGGTGAGTTTTGTCATAAATTTCGGCCTCTCTACCCGAGAAAGCATAAAAGTATGCAAAGGGGAACAGTCTTGGATTGAATGTGCCAAGGTGGTCCTTTTCATTTGATGGTATACATATACTGCAAAGGGAGATAAACGAGACAATGTAGACACCCTTTTCTATACTTTAACAAGTGGGAAAGGAAGTAGCTATGCTCGACCATCTTCTCATTCTTTTAGGAGTCAGAAAAGAGTTTAAAAGAAACTCTAGTATGGCCAACCGATCAAAGAGGCACTAATGGTGCCCCTATGCCGGGACAGCGGACAGTGGTCCAAAGGTCATCCATGTAGTATGGATGGAGCAAGTGTCTCTTAATAATACCAATACATGGATGGGATAGATTGCAACAGAGGCATGCGATTCAGTGCAGAAGAGGCACACAAACTGCGATGGATCTCAGATAGAGGTCAGGAGACTTGACTACATGTGATGTGATTACAAGTCCATTGGAATTTATATGCAAAATGCATGCAAAGGAAATGATCCATCCTCCCGATAATGGTCCAGAGATCCACATAAGGTGCGGTGGACAGAGTAGACAACTATGTGTTAAAAATCAAAATGATGGTCCTTATAGGCGGTGGGCCGAGTATATGCATAATTGGTGGAAGGAAAGTGTGATGTAAATACAGGTCTGGAGACACTTACATTCACAATGGTGTGGCTCATAAATCGAGGTAACTTCCAGGAAGTGGTCCTAAAAATTAATTGTTAAACATGACACGATGTTTTCATAGAGGATGGAAATTTGAGCCCGAAGGTGTGAGAGGTGTCTTGAACAAGCTCCAAGTGACTTTGGATTGGTAGCTAATGGTGCTGCCCCTGAATGGGGGTTTCTGATTTGTGGTAAAAATGTTGTAATACAAAAAAGAAAAAAACTATGCTATAAGGGACTCATAGTGGTGGTATCAGGCATAGATTCTGTTGAGGTAGATCTCGTTACATGGTTATTCAACATACAACCCTCTAAGACAACGAAGAGGTATGACCCCTTGCTAAGTTGAAGGTAATTGGCAAGGCGAGGTATTAGAATGTGGTCTTTCATGGGAAGAACTGATTCCACACTTTGGTTTAAAGGGAATGGGGTAAAACAAGAGGGGGTCTTACAAATCTCTCCATCATCGCATAAGTGGTGCTGAGATAGATCAAGTGGATCTTGCAAAGCCGATGAGATGAAAGGGTGACATTTCTTCTGGAAAAGAAGACAAACCTGAATCCCTGCCAACTTAGTTTAGGACTGGGTGGTGAAAACGTGAAGTTGGGTAACACTTCCGTGAGAATCGAGTGCCTGATAAACATAGCGAAATCTATTTGGCTGAATAACTATATTTATTCGGCCAAATAACATTTTTATTCAGTCAAATAACTATAGTTATTCGACTAAATAATCGATCCTTTATTTGGACAAATAATGTTTAACGGTGAATCATTAAAATTGATGGAGACATCAAATTTTTTTTTGCATTTGGTTTTTCAGCCGAACAAACTTTGTTGTAAATAACGGTTCTGTAACAGAAAATTATTATTCGGATGAACAATTATTCAGCTAAATAATTGTTTGGATGAATAATTATACGATCGAATAACCTTTGAGACCTTAAACTTGCATAGTTTTCAGTTTTCTCCATTTTTGGAAGGTAAAATGGATGTCTTACACTACAAATCGACTGTCAAAATTGATACCATTAGTTTTGTCATTGAATCTACTTTCCGTAGGTATATATTTTGTTGTCTATAGGTGAGATCCGATATTTTTAATTTTTTTGTTTCTTAACATGTGTCAAGCTTCATTTCTCCTCTTTCAAAATGCAGTGAAATGAAAAATATATAACTTCAAAAAGACACCACCAAGAAAATTGAAACAAATAAAGTTCCGTTAATTGGAGTGTCTACTTCAAAATGGTGTTTGTATATTTTAAAGTTTTATAGTTAATTGAGAGAAAAGTAGCGCAACCAAAAACATGTTGAAAATCGACAAGGTTTCCCCATTGATCAACTTCAAAAAAATATTATAATTAGTATATAGATCCGTTGGTTACAAACTTATAGTCATCCTCTAGTATATTGTGTCTATATTGTCATAGCATATTTTGTTTTTGCAAAACATAAGTTTAACAATGATTTTAGGGGTGCAACCAAACATGACTATTTTTTAGTCCTTTCATTTTATAAGGACACACTATCAAAAATTTTCCAAAAAGACATATCAAAGCTCAATAAAAAAAATTGAAAAAATTATGAATAGAAAGCTAACATAATTCTATGAAAGTTTTGTTTTTACTTAAAAGTGAAATTATAAACAGAAATATCACTTTTGTTCACCCAAAGTTGAAAAACATGAAAAAAACAGATTTATTTTCTCATAAGACCCCCCAAAATAGACAGCCATCTTCATGGATTCACTCGCCCACCAATCCTTGGATTGGTAGGAGGTTTTGAGGCACCATGCAGGGAGGTCCTTATGGTGCTGGGTTGGGTTGGGCTTGATTGGCAGCCTGCTAGGCCTCATTTCCAATGGCCTGCTTAGTGCAAGCCATGACCAGACACTCGAATGTGTAGTGCCCATAAATGTCACAGAGTGTGCATGGTTGGTTTGTGCACAACAGGGCATTGCATCTTGGTGCATTCTATTATGGGGGGTTTTGGGCTAGCTAGTTTTCGACAACATTGTTGGGAGGGTTTGGTTGTTGATCGCCTCTCTACGGTTGGTTATTTCCTTGGTTGCGGGGTCAGTTATTTTGAGCTTTCCCTTGTTCATTATTGGGGGCAGGCTGGTTGGGACAGTTTTGTTGTGCAAACACTTGTCCCAATGAAGAAGGTGGAGCAGGGGCGGGGGCTTGAATTAGTTGCACTGGCAGTGCATAGCAGATTTGTCGGGGTGGTGGTGCTACAAATGTGGGAATTTTCCCCACATACTGCTGTGTTGGCCAAGCCATGGCCTAAGCATGCCATGGTGGTGTAGGCCGTGCGTAAGAAGTTGTTGCTCTGGACTGGGACATCATTCTAGCATAGTCCAGGGATAGGTTTTGGTAAGAAACATTAGCATTGTTGCTTTGTTTTGGTGTAATGGAAGGTAGTGTTGGTCGAGGCTATGGTTGTTGGGAGACCGATCCTATGATGTCATCTACAGCATGGGATTCCCCCAGTGCATCACGATATGATGTATTGGAATTATGGTGTACAGGTATCCATACTGAGCATAGATAAGGTCAAACTATTGGACCTTCAGTATGTCCTCTTCTTCAGATTGGGGACGTTCAGATGCGACGTCTTTTTTTATGGGCAGGAGCAAGGTCGTGTCGTCAACTTGGATTTTGCATAGGCTACGGCATCGCCGCCACTCATGGATAAGGTCAGTTATATGAGTGGTATTGTTTTGACGGTAGGATAATAGGATCTCCACCCCCTCATCATATCTGACACGGAGTTGGAAATACTATAGGAACATGAAGGCTAGGGAGTTGAAGTCTGAGTACCAAGCCTGCGGTAGCTCAATGTAACATTTGGCCACAACACTTGTAAGGGTGAGATGGAATAGCCTAATACTGATGGACTTGTCTACGATGTTTTTGGATGAGCACCATAGATGGAATGTCATTATGTGGATTTTGGGACATTCCCCTGCTTTTCCTTCAAACTTGGGGATGTCTGATGGCAGCTTAGTTTGCATTGGAGGCCAAAAGGCTTGATGGTGAATGGGGTCATTTGTTAATATAGCCAAGACATGCAAGTTAAGATGAGTCATGAATGGTAGATTTGACCCTAGGTTGATGTGGGATGGGGCTGCAATGGTGGTGGGGTTTGTAGGTGCATAATGCATTTGCATGGCTGGGGGTGCCTATGGTGGCACCATTGCAGATGGGTCAATTGCCCCAAATGTTGTGGGAGGGATAGTGTGGGTGAAAGGGACATTTCCCCCATGCATTATAATAGGGGAAATGTAAGTGGATGGTACACTTCCCCCTTATGTGGTAGGAGGGGCAGTGTATGTGGAGGGGCCACCGAACCCATGTGTTGCAATTGGGCTAGCTTGGCTGGTTACTATGGGTGGTGGCAGCTGACAAATAACAGTCTGCATGACTATGCTTGGGCCACTTTCTAGGTTGTGGGTGACAAGTTGTGATGTGGACATGGTTCTACTTTCTACGACTATGCTGAAAAATGGATCCGTATTTGAACTAGCTGTGGGGCTTGATGGTGTGTTATGGAGGTTTGGTTTAGACTAATATGGGTTTGAATTAGAATCATAGGTTGTGTGGCCTTCTGATGGTGTGGGAGATCACTGAGAATGGTTTCGACGGTGTCGATTGAGTGTTCAAAATGTTGGTGGTTTGCCTCTTAGGCATGAGGAAGAGCGTGGAGGATCAATTTTGTTTTTATGTATGAAACTAGTGGGAATGATGTTTGGACCCTAGTTTCAGTGGCTTCCTATTGGCTATAGGTGGTCACTTAGCCACCAAGACTGCAAAAAGACAGCTCTTGACTTTTTCCTCATAGGTTTTTCTACTCAATCGGAAGGGGTCGTTTCCCATTTCACTTGGCAATTCCTCTCAGTGCCCAGCTACTTTGGGGTTCCTATGGTACTCCTCACAATGATTTTCTGGGTAGACCCCAAGTACTTCCCATTGTTGAAGTGATTAGGGACTTATGTCCTTAAAGACCGTAGATTGGTTGTACTTATTGTAAATTGGTAAATTTTAAGGCTCACTCAGTGTCATGAACTGAGTTGGGTTAATTAGTTGGTATGGTGTATTTGTTTGTTTGTTTTTCAGGTATTTGGTTGCTGCAAATGGTTTATGAATTCATCATGGTAGATTTCATGTCATTCTGTACGCATGTATTTGAATAATCATAAATTGTGAACAAATACAATTTTTAACCATGAATGTGTATGGCCTAACTAGATGTCTACCTCACATTGACATTCCTCTTCAACCAAAAGAAGGTGCTGGGATCTCAACACAATGGAACTAAGCCCATTCGTAGATACTCAGGTCACCTCTCGGATGCAAGGTTGGTCAATAGGGAGGATACTTAGCGCCATGATAAGCCCTCCTTCTCTACCCCCTCTACCTTCTAGGTCATCTAGTTTTAGTGGTTTGGAACAATATTAGTGGAGTTCCTAGATCTATATGAGCTTGGCCTTCGTCGTATCCCAGAATACCCCGGAGGGTGATGACTGGGTAGAGGAGGAAGGGTAAGCAAAATAGTTTGTTTTCGGTTGATTTTAATTAGGATACATTCATTTTATTATGCCATTAAGATTTACTTGGAATTTACGCATTGTTTGTGAAATTAATTGCAGAAAACAGAAACAAAAACTTGAAATTGAACCGGTGTGCTAGACAGAGGCGGTTGAGCCGCACTGACAGTCCTATAAAACTGAAATTTAATCTCTATTTTAATGTTCCTCATGTATACCCCTAAGAAATTTGTAATATTATTGTATAAGGATTTTGGGTGAGGAGCTCAAGGCTAAATCCCCACAAGAAGAAAAAATTTAAAGTTAGGCGATTTACTTCCTAAATCTTAAAACATGAAGAAAACTTAGAGGATGGGAAACTGAACAAGGAGGGCAAGAAGAGAATGGTTAGGGAACCTTAATTCGACGCCATAGTCTAACCAACATAGTAACTATGGAATCCTGTAGGGATCCCTATTTTTCTTTTTCCGTAACTAGCCTGATTAAAAATACTATAGCCTACAGGGTTGAATTATGGCGTTATTCAGCCATGGCCTCAGAGGTTACCACCTTATTAACCTCGATAAAGGGATAAGGATTTAAAATTAAAATGAGAAAGAACCAAAAAAAATATCAAGTCACAAAAAGG
>LPNX010525812.1:166459-184241 GCA_001517045.1 Pseudotsuga menziesii | reverse complement strand
ATATATATATATATATATATATATATATATGTCCACTTTATTTATGTAACTCGAGAGAAAGTATTTACATATATATATAAGAAGAGTCAAAGCTAATATATTAAATGATTTAGAGCTTGATTTTTAAAAAGCTAAATACCGACAGATTAAGATAGGATACTGCCGAGCTCAAAAAAGGGATTTTGTGATAAAGAAGATTTTTTCTGTCTAAAAACGACTATAACCTCTCTCAATTACAAGAAGACCATGCAGGGGTAACTGACTTGTTTAAAAAGGAATCTTTCTATTTTTGCCAGGGTGTTAATGTCCTTAACAAACCTTTCCAAAATTCCTCCCTTTAATTTTAGATGGGCGCACCAAGAAAATACAAAGGGTAGTAATTATTCTGAGGGAAAAATATGAACCATCCAGTAAATACTCCCCACCCCTTCGCTATAAGTTAAGGAAAAATGAAAGGAAGGGGGTGCGTGACCTAGGGAGCATAAGCATTCAGTGCTTGTTGCAAAACCTCTTCCATTCGAGTGAAGCTCTTGGAGTTAGATATGTAACAGAGGACCAAGAACTCGATAGGATCACCAAGCACACTAGGGTATGCAAATTCTTCCTTAATGTTTAATCACCTCTGACTTCACGCACTTGAACGACCAAGGGATATGCATATAAAGAAAAAATGAATGCCTCTGGGTGTATGTAATTATCAAATAAGATCTATTTGGTTCTTAACTAAGATAGCTATTGTGATATGTTCCTGCATTAGTTAGAAACATGCTAGGTCTTTATTCTTCCACAGTATGCCCCTGCGCAGTGGAGACCCTTGATTTTTATGTTCAGACTCGATCCATAAACTACGTCTACATTGATTGGGACGCTCTAGGTTTTGAATCTAACCTGATCTGCATGGAAACCCTCAAACTGGAATCCATTCGATTGGATTATACACCCTATGCAATTTTGTCCCTTGTGTTTTTTTAGCCATGGAGTTTTTTTTATTTACATCATTGTTGGAGTTTGAGTGTGTGAAGCCTGTGTTGCATTGTGTATTTTCTTACATTATTTATATTCCCTATTATGTGTTGGAGCTTAAATAATTTCTCCAAATAGTCAAACTATGGAATTCATCACCTTAGCCCAATGTCGCTCCTGAATTGAAACTCGCAGTGTCTTCCTTAACAGCGTGAGCCCTTGAGCTGGAAATTTTATCTTCTAGTCGCAGGTTTAATTGGTAGGTTAAAGACCTGAATCTGGAAGATATAATGTATATGTGGTTTAATTACTTATATACAGATATATATATATATATATATATATATATATATATTCATTCCTATTTTCCATAGTCATCTAACCAACTCGATTCGATGATCCTACAATCACTACCCTTTTAACAATGTTTGAAACATGAAACGAGTTGTTTTTCCTTTAATTACACACCACGTATCAATATGGGTAAGGATACTATGAACGATATAAAGATATCTTGATAAAAGAAAGCTTAAAGGTGAAACCTACATGTGATATAGCTATATATATATATATATATGTATATACTCATGCTTACATATAATCACCCAAACCTATACATTAATGATATGATAATTGGTTTTACAATTTAACTGTTGTATAGGAAATACTTTTGGGTACTTCACCTTGATGCAAGAGTGGTGTGTATTAAGAAAAAGAAAACTATTGCGTATTAAGTATATGAGTATAGTGTATAGGGTCCTTCATGGGATGTTAATGACAATAAGGATTAAGTAAAATAAAGGTCCTAGCCTTGAGAGCAGAACTCTGTTACAAACATTATTTCTTTATTTATGAGTTACAAACATTATTACTTTATGGTAGTTGATCTACAACTATTTGTCGGAATTGGATAATCAAGAGTTCCTAGGGATAGATAAGCTATATTCTTGGAAATTTAGTCTGCGAGACTAACATAAATGTACTACAACAACAAGGATGTTTCATTTTTGTAACCTTTAATGAATTAAATGTCACACGATGTGACTGTGTTGTGGACGTAGCCCATGGATTAGGTGAACGACGTACATTGGCGCCTCTCATGTTTTACGTGTATGTGTTACTTTTTTCTTGTTTTAGATGGTGTATTTATCATTTTTCCTTGCAACATTTTTTAACTTGTTTAATACTTTAGAAGACGACCATCAAGGGAAGTAATGGTTATCATGGTTTTCTTGACTACACTTAGTATGATCTTGGAAATACAACATGATCTTTAATTGATGACGTTGATGAGTTTCTTGCAAGATTTATGATCAGTTCATTAGCCGCACTAACCTCATGTCATCAACACCAGTAATTTATTATGGATTAAATATTATGAAAATATATGCTAGAGCTATGGTGTACATATATTTCATTAGTGAGGTGATGACTAATTGTTGAGCAGAGCACCTTTGCTCAAGAAGATGGTAATTCTATAAACTGAGGTTACATACATTAGAGGAAATTTCAACTCAAAATGGGCCTCCAAAAAAAAATTTATAAAATAATAGTTGAAATAATAAAATAATATTTATTAATTTTGGAGGAAGAAAAGAAAAAAACTACTTTTTTGTTTGTATTTTCAACATATCTCCCCGTGTTTTTACTCAAATTTCAATCTAGAGAGCTCGTTGGATGCGGAATTAAATTCTGCATCCAACGAGTACCCACTTGGCATACTTTTGACGGACCCCGCTACCCCAAAAACAAGAAATACCTGAAAAAAAGTGATGATGACATCATCATTACATTTTTTCAGGTATTTCATGCTTTTTGGGTAGCGGGGTCCATCAAAAGTATGCCGAGTGGGTACTCATTGGATGTGGAGTTTAATTCTACATCCAATGAGCTTTCTCGATCGAAATTTGAGTAAAAAAAAGGGAGATATGTCGCAAATACAAACAAAAAAACTAGTTTTTTTTATGATACCTATCCCCAAATTTATATTAAAAAGTGTTTAAGACCTATACGGCATTTCAAATTTAAAGCAATTTCATTGGCTAACACATGATGACATGGAATTTGAGTTAAAGTTAAAAGGCCCATTTTGAGTTGAAATTTCCTCTAATGCATTATGGTCGAATAATAATGCTGGAAACAGGAATTGTAATTCTATAAATTGAGGTTACATACATTATGGTTGAATAATAATGTTGGAAACACGAATTGTAATTCTAGAAATTGAGGTTATACACATTATGGTCGAATAATAATGCTTGAAACAAAAACTGTAATCACTCAGAGACCAATAATTTAGAAGGGTTTCCAACCAATACATGTTGAATTGTGTCTAAAATGGGTACATTGCAAAAATAACAACTTATGGCTGAATATAGCTATCCCTTGATGGAGAGGGACATAAGCATTTAAACTAGAGTATGTTGCATGCACGGTGTTAGGTCATGAAGTTTATGAATCCCATTATAAGAATTGGTGAGAGTACTATGTTATGGATTTCAAGTTAAAGCTTCCAAGGAAAGGCTAAAGCCTAAATATTGTTATAAAATGAAAATGCATAAAGGATCTTTCTTAGTTGTGGATGTACATAAATGTGTGTGGGTCATGAGTAATTTAACAATTATGTAGTTATATCTTCAAGGAAATATTTGAATGATAATTATAATAGTAGTAATGGTTTATGTACTTGTATCATAAGTATAAGGTGTCATAGCAAAGGATCATTTTCGTTTTTGACTGGGGGTTGTTACATTCTCCCTTTATGCTGGCATATTCATTAGTCGTTTAAGTACAGAAATTGGTTATTATTTTGTCCATTACACTATGGGATATTGTGATGGAAACTTTTTAATTCACGTAAATTTTCTTGTCTCCAAGAGAACTAGCCACGATTACTATTAAGTAAATAACGAGAGATTATTTACCACTATATCTCACATACTACACTGTTAAGTTTTAGTTGGAATATTGCAAATGATTTGCACCTATTTTCATTAATTTCTTATATGTTGCAATTAAAGATGTTAAAAGAATGGTTGTTTCATACATCATGATCTATTTTTAAATCAGTTTGTGTGGTTAATAACCTAATGAATATTAGAATTGAAGCCTTTATGAATTTACATGAAGTATCATAGTTATAAATAAGTTTATGGGTTTTCATTAGATAGAGAAATGTTTCATTTGTAAATAAGTATTCCACATGTTTATAAGATGTTAAGATTACCAGCATCAATATTAACCCAGAAGATGGCTCAATGAATGATCGACAAAGAGTTTGTGGTCTTCTATTATCATTCACAAGTATAAGGTTGAGCATAAATGGTTGTTCATGTAAGATTTTGTTCTTGCTGATATAGGTGTGGTACACTAAGTATTTTGATGAGGGGATAAATAATTAAATCCATTAAGAAAGTTCTATATTAGTATTTGAAGATCAATGTAGAATAAAATGTGGTTATTTTAGCCGAACGATTTTTACAGTCCGTATAGTCGTAATGTTGTCGAAACGGATTAGTCATACTTCTATGAAATATCATGTAAAGTCTGACACTAACATGATTGATTCCTTTGATAGTAATAGCGAGAGAAAATTTTACCCCCTCTTACACATAATGGAATCGAGGTATAACAGGTACATTACATATGGTATAAGAGCGAGACGTGAAACACTCGGGCCTATTGGGCTCAAACTGCTTCCGCATGTTTCATTTTAACTAACAATAGAGTTTTTTTTGCTCTGTGATAATAGAAAATCAGCAGGTTCACCTTGTTTTCCCAATCCAGGTACCTTGAGTGGTACCCAATGAAAATGTTTATTGACCTTGTAGTTCTGCAAGAAAAGGAGGAACCTCTCCTTAGATCACAAAAGATGGTCATTATTTTCCACTTCCACGTTAGGCCAATGACATAAATACATAAGTATCTAGTTATTTCCTTGTTTTTATTTGGAAAGGATTTAGGAATGGTTAATATGATTGTTTCATAATTATTTTAAACTACACTATTAAATTATTGGTAAGGTAAAAGAGTCTTCTCAGACAAACTCCTGGTGAGTGAAAGTACCTTCTATTATGATAAAAATGTTGGAGTTCAATTGTGTTAATGACATGATGTATGTGGATGGTGATAGGTTACAATGTAAAACATAGTGAATAGTGTTGTTAAAAAGGTAGCATTTAAAGGGTTACCTAAGTACCTAAAAATCTAATGATGTCACATTCTCTGCTGTCCTATATTGGAAACTATTCCACAAGCCTAATACTCTAGTTAAATAATTTGATGAACAACCACATGCAAGTATCACAACCTAGTTTACTGACATAATCATTGGTTACTTGATCTAATCATCGTAACATTTTGGAGCTTTAATGACAACCATGTCATACATCTTAAACTAGGCTTATCTTATCTTGAAAAGGATTGTTTCCTATGTAATCTCTTTGGGCATAAACACTTGTAATGTCCCTCTTGCGCACCCTAAGTATTTCATAATTTTGATTGTATATTGTACTCGTCTTCTAGTGAGGAGCTCAAGGCCAAGGCCCCACCAGTAAGACTATCAAATAAATAGGATCTAAGTTGAGGACTTAGGAGGATTACAGCATGGACATAGCTTCTCGGTTGGAAAAATGAACCTCGAGGGAGAAAGGGAATGATTAGGGAACCTTGATTTTGATATCGTATTCTTGGCATCGTCTTAAATTTGGACTCCTATAGAGATTCTTATTTTAGCCAAATAAATACTATAGCCTAATTAATTGGTTTCCAACATAAATATAAGTCGTGGTATAATTTAGCTTGGACAAGAAAGGGGCAAAGAACTACCCACAAAGTTATAAGATGAAAACATTTTTTACAAAACTTATTATGTAGGGATTATATGTAATAGTCACCTTAAAATGCCATCATATAGATCGATTAAAACATTGGGAGATGTATGGGGTATTATATGAATTTATTGACTATATATATATATATTGAAGGATGATAGTAAGACTTTCTTACCTTGAGAGGAAGGGTTTATATACATAATATGTTATGGAATTAAATCACACACTCCCTTTAAAGCGATGTTAGTAAATGATTACGTTAAGAAGGTCATACCTAGCGAGCAAAGGATGGGGCCTATTTATTCTTCCAAAGAAGCATCTAGTAGTTTGTAGAAACTAAACTTAATATAGTATTATTCCAAAAAATATCTATATTAAGGAACCAAAATTGCAAGCAGGAAAAAGATCGTCATCGAGGAGTCTTTCAAGGCATGGGATCCACGTGGAGGGAGAAATGGCATATCGTCTGCCTTTTGCTGTTGTTTAAGGAGTGAAGATCTAAGGGAATATTTTTCCCATGATAGTTAAAAAGTGGAGAATGCTTTAGAATAAGACACACTCTCTCACTCGGGGAAATTGGGGAATGGAAAAAAAAATCTTTTAAACAAGAAGAGTGGGAGCTTTCTGGAAATTTTTTTGGGGAATGTCAATTACAGACTCAGTGAGCCCCGGCCAAGCCTTCGAGCCTTCCAGGTATGCACTAAGGAATGTTACCATTGTGATTTGGATTATTGATTTGAGCTGCAGTGTGGTATTAATTCCCTTTTGGAGTTGAATGCATGTTAGATCTCGAAAAAGACTATTTCTTGGATGTTAATTTTTGCCTCCACTATTTAGATCGTGCAGATCCTGTGATAAATTCTATTAGCTTTTCTACGATTCTAGAACTGGAAGACAACTGTGCCATTCAAATTCATAAACCTGAGAATACCATTGTCAGCATATGAGTTTGGCCTGGCATTCAAATTGATGGTCTACAGGTTAAATCTGAGAATACCATTGCCATGAAAGATGTCTGCACTTTTGCATGATATATTGGAATGTGTTATGAATCTGAACTGCATGCCTTTTCATTATGGATCTGACAGTGTGATGGATCTGAAATGTATATGTTTTTGCATTTTGTATTGAAATGTTTTTATGATTGTGGACTTCCTGGCTCTTTTTCATTATGGAACTGAATGTGCTAGGTTTTTAAACTACAAGTGTTCCCACATTATAGATTTGAAAGTAATTGGATCTAACCTTCCTACATTTTTCAATTATTTGGATCTGGACTAAGCCGCCCCAGTTATAAGTTCAAGCCATGCATTATGTAACTACACTCTACCAACAAACCCTTTAAACAAATGGATGTTTGGATTTAGCTCTCACCATTTTTTTAGTGTTATCTTTCGATTTTCTTTATTAAAGGGGTAAGATATTTCTGCAAGAGGATACCTTTGGTATTTCAAACACCACAAGTGTAAGCCTCTTCCTTGCTGCGATTTGATTATTGTCGGATTTATGAAGGGTAGATCACGGCCCCTGTAATAGACCATTTCCTTAGTGGGGGGGTTCATTATTTATGAACTTATCTTTTGGGGTATAGATGCTGACCCGGTAAACGTTTCCTGTAACGTTTTCTTGTTTTTGTGTCTTGTTTTTCTGGAATGCCTCAAATGAATGTAGATCGTGTCTTTATCTCCAAAAGCTTGGTTGTCTGAACGCCAAAACCATATCCATAAGTTTGATATCCACAGTATCATTTTTTGGAAATAGGTACACCTTAAAATTCACAAGCCGAATCCATTTATGAGATCTTCTACATGTTTGTTCACTAGTACAAAATGAGAGATTAGTGACCAGGAGACTAAAAATTTTGGTCACCATAATTTTTTTCAAAGGATAAATGACCAAAATTGACAAATTTAAGTGAGATAACTAAAAATGACCAAGATAAATGACCAATTTTGGTCACATGTAAAAACTATACTAAAAATGACCAAGATAAATGACCAAATTTTGTCACATGTAAAAACTAAACTAACAATGACCAAAATAAATAAGCAATTTGGTTACAGAGATAAATTTATATAATGTATAATATAAATCTTTTTAATAGAAGAAATATATAAACTCAACATTTCCAAGGTATCCATTTGGCGCTCTATTTTTCTTGATTAGCATGATTTAGGTCAAAATTCACCATTGATTGTTGGATTCAAGGTATTGGGACTCATTATTTGCCATGGACTCTTGTGAATGCCATATTTTGCTTGATTAACAGGATTATGGGTCAAAATTCACCATCGACTGCTCGATTCAGGGTATTGGGATTGGTAAGAAGAAAGAACAAGTGCCGAGTTGTTTAAGGAGACAAATTTAAAGGAAGGAGGGGTTTGAAAGAATTTCGAGCAAAACAAGTGTGAAAATAATCAATTCTGATATGTCGAATGCACCCAACCAGGAATTTCATTTTGGGCAAGGGCAACAGGTTTTTCTCAAAGATCATTCGCTCAAATTTGATTTGAATATGATTTGAATAGGTTGGAATATACGACTCTTGAAATATTTTTACTTTAACATGATTCTAGGTCAAAATTCACCATTGATTGTTGGATTCAAGGTATTGGGATTCATTATTTGCCATGGACTCCTGTGAATGCCATATTTTGCTTGATTAACAGGATTATGGGTCAAAATTCACCATCGACTGCTCGATTCAGGGTATTGGGATTGGTAAGAAGAAAGAACAAGTGCCGAGTTGTTTAAGGAGACACATTTAAAGGAAGGAGGGGTTTGAAAGAATTTCAAGGCAAAACAACGTGTGAAAATAATCAATCCTGATATGTTGAATGCACCCAACCAGGAGTTTCGTTTTGGGCAAGGGCAACAGGTTTTTCTCAAAGATCATTCGCTCAAATTTGACTTGAATACGATTTCAACAGGTTGGAATATAGGACTCTTGAATTTTTTTTACTTTAACATGATTCTAGGTAAAAATTCACCATTGATTGTTGGATTCAAGGTATTGGGACTCATTATTTGCCATGGACTCCTGTGAATGCCATATTTTGCTTGATTAACAGGATTATGGGTCAAAATTCACCATCGACTGCTCGATTCAGGGTATTGGGATTGGTAAGAAGAAAGAACAAGTGCTGAGTTGTTTAAAGAGACAAATTTAAAGGAAGAAGGGGTTTGAAAGAATTTCGAGGCAAAACAACGTGTGAAAATAATCAATCCTGATATGTCGAATGCACCCAACCAGGAATTTCGTTTTGGGCAAGGGCAACAGGTTTTTCTCAAAGATCATTTGCTCAAATTTGACTTGAATACGATTTCAACAGGTTGGAATATATGACTCTTGAAATATTTTTACTTTAACATGATTCTAGGTAAAAATTCACCATTGATTGTTGGATTCAAGGTATTGGGACTCATTATTTGCCATGGACTCCTGTGAATGCCATATTTTGCTTGATTAATAGGATTATGGGTCAAAATTCACCATTGACTGCTCGATTCAGGGTATTGGGATTGGTAAGAAGAAAGAACAAGTGCCGAGTTGTTTAAGGAGACAAGTTTAAAGGAAGGATGGGTTTGAAATAATTTCGAGGCAAAAAAACGTGTGAAAATAATCAATTCTGATATGTCGAATGCAGCCAACTAGGAATTTCATTTTGGGCAAGGGAAATAGGTTTTCCTCAAAGATCATTCGCTCAAATTTGACTTGAATACGATTTCAACAGGTTGGAATATACGACTCTTGAAATCTTTTTACTTTCTTATTATACATTTTTCTTCAGATTATCCATTATTTATATGATCATATATTGGAGTACCCACATGAATTCTATCTCTACAGATTCATATTTGAGTCGGTGTTGTGAGTCTCGACTTGTGATACATTGTTTCTTTGGCTAAAAAAATGATTCAATTCCAATGCTTATGTAATATGCATGAAATATCTGAGAAGCAAGAAGCCACATCATGAAACCCAAATCATAAAGTTCAATGTCAAAGCCAAGGGCTTGTGCTATATCTTAGTATTGTTTTGGGAATCTGAAAAGGGATTTTTGCATCACAAAACACCCATTTAGGATTAGTGAGCTGATTTGAGTAGCCTTCCTCAAAGTACTGACGTAGGGAAAGTAATTGCTTGATATTGAAAAGAGGGAGGGATTTTGTAATGGGGTATGCGACATCTGTGGTCATACCCCCTAGGGAATCAGAACAACATGATGATAAATATCAACAAGGCTTATACTGCACCATGAAAATTCCTTATGAATGTATGGCACATGTTTTCCATTTCCCAAATCCAACTGATAGGCAACCCTTCCCTTTGGTGTGCAAGAGGTGGCACCTTGTGGAAGGGCAGAGTCGGCACCGAGTGTCTCTTGATGCACGGGAGGAGATTGTGCCGACCATTAATAGTTTGTTTCAGCACTTCAATTATGTTTCTAGGCTCACACTCTAATGCAATCACATGATGGTGAGTATAAACGATGAGCCACTGGTTTTTATCGACATTCATTACAAGAACTTTAAAAATATGAAATTGAGGTTCTGCAGGGAGATAACAGATGTTGGAATAAGTAGGTTCACATAGGTGTGTGGTCCATTAAAGAATTTTTCTTGTGGGTCATGTGCATTTGATACTCAATGGATCAATGCAATCACTACCCATGGTAAATCTTTGCAAGAGCTCACTGTAAAGTGATTGTGAAGACCAGTGGAAGGCCCTTCTGAACCGATTGGACATGGAGGTGAGAATATGAAGAGGATTTGTTTGAAGGAGTTAAACTATGGGTATATTTTTGTCCGAGTGATTGCAGGTTCAAAAAATTACAAACTCTAACACTATAAAAATTCAACTTACTAGCTTAATCAAGTATCCATTATGTTAGGAATGTGTGCAGTCTCAAACTTGTATGAACCACAACATCTGGAGGAAGTAGTGCCATTGATCCATCAAACTGATTTTTTCAATGTTTTACTACTAATACATTTGCAATCCCATAAATCAAACAATAAGAAACATAAAACTATTTATCTATTTGGCCAAAAAGGAACATTATCTTTCAGACTAAATGATTCCCGTGTGTGATATTTAGACAACAATTTCCTCAGAAGGGAGGAAACAATGAAACATCTTTGACACATATTAGTGTAATGTAATTTTCTATGCACTAACATCTTATGTTAGTAACTTAGTAGTAGCCTATCAGTAAATATTAGATGTCTTAAAAGTTACTCATTAGTTGACATAATTTTTTTTTCTTATTAGCACAACCTGTTTGTTAGTATTTTCATGGGCCATGATCTACTACTGGCAAATTGGAGTGATTAATGTAATGATGACTTGGGTTAACTGTTATCCCACTAGCCATTCCCTTTTGTTAATATGGGGTAAGAAAACAAGGAAAGGTGCAAGTTCTGAGTAGATTTTGATAGTATAGAAGTCTCTTATAGAGAGAAGTTTATTTGAATGGTCCTTGGAATTTGACACAGATTCTAGCCCTGTTGTTACTTGTTTCCAAATTTCCCTGAATTCCTAACGTCTTTGCTGAAAACCCAATGGGATTTTTATTTTTATTTTTTAAGCCTAAATTGTTGTTCTCGGTATATCGGAGCATAACAAATACTTCTATGCAAGGAATCGATGAAGTACTTGCACTGGGGTAGAAAATTTCCTATTTTGAAGAAACTATTAAAATCAATATAGTTTTGTATGGTACGGCTATACTGATCAAATTATCCTGTTTTCCACCAAGGGAAAGAGCATCACAGAACAATGCTTCTACTATGGGTGATAAAAAGGTCACATATATATGCCACAAGTATTGGCATGGAAAAGATATACACCAGTGTGTGCAGAAGAGGAAGTAAATGTAGACTTGGATGTAAAAGCATTGGGATTCCTCCTGAGATGGGGAGGAAATCTGGCAGCTACTGCCTTCCTAATCTTCTCATCTGGGCTGTAGAGAAGCAACACTTCCACAACTTCCCTCACAGAAGGCTTATTGATCGGCAGCGTGCTGGTGCATAGCAGATCCAGCCTTAACATTAACTTCATTTATTCTCTATGGGAGTCTACTATTCGTGAATCCATGACTTTATTATCATTGATGTGAATCCAATTCTTAATATAGTTAACAATGCCTGAGTCATCTCCGAACGCTACATCATTGACCTTTTTTCGAGTCACAAGCTCCAACAGGACCACACCAAAGCTGTATATGTCACTCTTCTCATTCACTTTCAGGGTGTAAGTATACTCTGCACACATATCCATTATCTAAGTCATCTCAACTATAATCGTTCTTGTCTGTTAAGTGACACATTTTGTTAATACAAACACATTTTCATAGGAATGACTCTGTTCATCTGGAAATTCATTCCTGGGGTGATATATCCATATGAACCAGCAACCACTGACATGACATCCTCCTGACCCAACTTCTCCATAGCTTTAGCTGAACCAAAATCAGTAATATAGGCCTTCCATTTAGAATCAAGCAATATATTATATGGTTTAACATCCCTATGTACTATTGGAGGGGAACAACCATGATGCAAGTAGGACAAACCTTGAGCAGCATTAAGAGCAATATTATATCGAGTAGGCCAATCCAAGGGTTCCCCTTAATAAATATGAAGCTGTTCATACAGGATACCATTCGGCATGTATTCATACACTAACATATTAAAAACTAAACTAGAGATGCAGCAGAGCAGCTTGACAATGTTAGCATGCTTGATCTTCCCTAAAGTCTCCACCTCTATTTGAAATTCCTTGTCTTGGACAGATTGCAATTTCTTGTGATTGCAGATCCTTTTCACATCAACAAAATTACCATTTCCTAATGTCACTTTGTACACTTTCCCTGAACCTCCACTTCCAATAACATTATTTTTTGTCAATCTCTTTAGAATGTCTGATTCGTCAAATTCCACCCTGTGAAAGAGTCTAGTTTCCAAACTATAGTACATGGTTTAACTTGAGAAAAATTCTTGTATGTATTATATAGGAAAACTATAACAATCAATCACGATATGATTACCACAAATATAATCGCAATCAATACCCTATACTCATGATTTTAAAAAACCCCTTTATGGTGGAAGTAGGAAGGAAGCTTTAATGGCCCACTTCCACAAAGTCCCGGATTGTTAAGAAAGTTTTTATCGTATGCTAGATTGTTGTAACCAATAGGAATAGGACCAGACAAGAAGTTTCTAGACAAATTTAGAGAGCTCAACTTGAGATGATCGACTAATTCAAGAGGTATTTTCCCTGAAATCAAATTCTTTGAGAGGTCAAGGCTGTTCAAAATAGGCAACAACCCAAGTGACGTAGGAATTAATCCTGTGATGTGGTTGTTAGCAAGGTTAAGATGAGAAAGACCTTTCCATGATATTATTGTCCTAGGAAGATCCCCATACAACACATTGTGATCAAGAGAAATCCTCAGCAATGAGGATAGTTTAGTTATTTCCACTGGAATAGTCCGTGATATATTGTTGTGGCTGGCCATAAAGCTATTGAGATTCCCTAGTTTTCCAATACCAGAGGGAATACATCCACTGAATTGATTGTTTGATATCTCTAATGCCCAAAGGTTGGCTGCTTTGGTGATTTGAAGAGGAATTTGGCCACGGAAAGCATTGCATGTCAATATGAATTCTCTGAGGAGTGGAGAACTCCATAACCCCATAGGAACTTCACCGCTTAGTTGGTTGTCCTGGACTTGGACAATGGTTAGACTGGGACAATCTCCTAGAAAATCAGGCAGGCTTCCAGTAAAATTATTGTTAAAGGCGATGAAAGCCATCAGTACTCCTCCTTTGTAGACAATCTGCAGAAGAGGACCTGAAAGTTCATTCGTTGATACATCAAAATCAACAAGTTTAGGACCCATCCCAATTACTGGGGGCAGTTGTCCTGCAAGCCCGTTAGTAAAAATATTGAGATAGACTATATTAGTAAGCTTATCAAGCCTAGAGGGTATAGGCCCAGAGAGTTGGAGAGTTGGTTCTTGTATAAATTTAGTGTCTCAATGTTTGTCAAGTTTCCAATCCCATTGGGGATGCTTCCATTTAGCTCATTGATTCACGATCCAAATTTACAAGACTCTTAAGATTGTTTATATTGCCTGTAATTGATCCAGACAAATTGTTCTTAAATAAAAGCAAATTTGTCATATTTGAAAGGACCATCAATTTGTTGGGTATCCTGCTTGTCAATTGATCATTCTGTGAGAGTTCCAAGTATACCATATCCATTATAATCCCTAATGACTCTAGAATTTCCTCTACTAAATTGCAATATGTCATCCACAAATGCTGCAACCTTGACAAATTCCCTAGTTCATGTGGGATCACCCCTTGAGCCAGAGAGTTGTAGGCCAGTGTTAAGTATTTCAACAAAGATATATTTCCAATGAAAGAAGGAACAATACCATTCAACTCATTAGAGTGCAAGATAAATACCTCAATCTTAGGCAACCTTCAAAATCCAGTAGGAATGTCATCAGAGTTACCAGTTACTAGGGTATACTCACTAGAGTCATAAGATTGAGGTTAGCTCTATTGAGTTTCCCTCTCCATGTATGCCCTAGGGGTCAACAAATGCAAATATCATGTGTGCAAGACCCTCATCAAGTCTAACGCTCCATCAAGAACTAGATGCAATGTGCAAGCCTCCATATATGAAATGATAATGCCCAAAAGGTGACTGGCCATGAACAAATATGCATCAAAACAGCAAAATATTGGCTCCAAAGCCAATATCCTTCAAATGTAGCCTGCTTGGGCAGGATCTTCAAACTGGACATCACTCACGCTACATGAGAGGGTAACATAAAGAAAGAGGGGTGGTGGTGGAGGGGAGAATTATTAGCATCCACCATACCCAAACAATCCATGGAACCTATTCAACTTTCCGCAGAGAGTTGTAGCTGACTAATTACTCAGTTTATGAATTGCTTCACAAACTTTCGAGAACTGTGGAATGATAACAAAATGGAACCTTATCACAATGATATGCTAATCTCCAAGAAGTATATGACCTAAATTTGGATCACCTATGTAAATGCCACTTGTTAAATCTGATTGTTTGACTAGTAGCATATATTTATTTCATGACATTATTTTCTTATTGTAGATCAAGCAAAGCTTCTGTTTTACTGACTAGAAATTTGGGCATTTCCTTCTCTCTTTTTCATCTTCTTTTTCTTTTTTGGAGAAGGGGTGGTGGGGTAATGAAAGGGCTGGGGTCTGGATAGTTTGTGTTAGAGACATGGAGACAGAGTGAAATGCATAGATAATTCTACTGGCATTTGCAAATCTATATTACAAAGAAATTGAGTTAAGTACTCTATAAAGTTTTGAGTCGGGACAAATGCACAAAGTTTAAATATAAAAGTAGTTATCACAACATGATATTTGATGGTTTGTCTAGTGTATATGGATTAAATTCTTCTTGTATGTTGTTCAGATATTGAATAGTTGTTTCTTTTTTAGGTTAGTTGGATACTTTATGAGATTTATTTACTACTGATGAGCATTGTTCTGTTGGAGAGAGAGAGAGAGAGAGAGAGAGAGAGAGATTTATTAATTGGATTTTTTGGTCTTCAGTGTTGTCCATGGATCCATTTATAGGAGCTATTGCAGCCAGCAATCTAGTGGTCTTGAAACCATCTGAGGTGGCCCCTGCAACATCTTCTTTGCTTGCAAGACTTATACCACAATATCTAGATAATGATGCGATTCATGTTGTTGAGGTGAGTGTTGCAGAGACAACAAGTCTATTGGAACAAAAGTGGGATAACATATTTTATACAGGTATTGATCATGAAAGCTAGAATTTTTGTTACTCGTTTGATATGGCAGAATTTTAACTTTAAATTCGCTTCAATTCTGCATTTATTTATAAGGTTGCACCTTCTAAATAATTGTGCTCTGCAGCTGTTTTGGTTCCCTTATTTTTGTCGAGTTAATGTTCTAATATTTTGACATTTTCAGAAAGGGAAATGCACATTTGTATAGTATTGCTTGTGGTAAGCTTGGAAGTAATCAATGATAATATTGGAACTACTGTTTTATACAAATTATATTCTTTTATTAGTAATATAGGTTTGACATTGGGCTGGTGTTGAATGGTGTAAATTGTCAAGTGGATTCCAATCTAAGCTGCACGAAACGTGGAAATGTGTACAAACTTCCGAAATGGGAATGTTTGGAAATGTGACCCCCCTAAAAAGGGTACATGGGAAATGAAGAATATAAAAAAATAAAAATATATATAGTCATATCATATATGTTTTTTTTAAATAACAAATTATCTTGCAAGAAAATAAGAATGGTACATATAAATGACATTTTAGAAGGAAATTCATGTCTATATTAACTCTCATAGATGATTACTTGATTCAAAATCCTATAGCTTCGTGGTCTTGACAAATGCCAATCCCTTACCCTCATACATGATAGAATATAGTGGAAATCCTATAATCCACCAACCCTGAAATCCTAAAAACTATTAAGTTTATTGAATCCTGAATGGAATATGAAAATATATTCTCTCCGTATGATGTCTGATGAAGTTGGTACCACCCCCAAACATCCTGAAACAATTAATGGTAATGTTAAAAATTAAAGTAAAATGATAGAAAAGGAAGATAATGTAAACTCCTCGAGGCTCAATCCCATATCTCTGTTTTGTCTTAAAGGGTCATTAGGACAGACAAGGTGATATTTTCCTATGGTCCCACATCCCTCATGGGAACTTGGGTGGGTGTGGAAACTTCCCCCAATTATGTCCAAAATGTCATTGAAAATGGTCTAAACACCTTGATATGTCTTTGGTCATATTGTACAGCATTTCCAGATTTGGAAACACCATATGGGACGGCCAATGGCATTGGAAACACCATATGGTATGGTCAATGGCATTTCGTCCCATTTCCCACATTTCCTTTTGTTTTTGGGACAGGTACACCTCCATTCTAGGTGCCTACAACTTAGATTCTAATGCCATCATATCACTTCTATTATTCTGTAAACAACACTACCTCCTGTGACCATGACAAGTAACCATGCAATGGGGAACTCTAGTTGGGATAATTTTGAATGGTGATCATTGTCAAGTGGTAGTTAATTCCCTCGCCATCATATCACTTCTATCATTCTATATGTTAGGAGGTGAATTCATTCTATCATTCTAACACTATACACAACATTGCCTCCTGTGACAATGACAGGTATCCATGTAATGGGGAACTCTGGTCCCTATTATTGTAGAGAGAATGAACTCACTATGATTACAATAATTTCATCCATAAATTGTTCAAGATACATAAGTAATGGGCATATCAAAATCATCTTTTACTTATATGAAATTGCTAAGCTTCTTAAAAGAACATTCAGATCCAAATTAGTTAGAATATATCACTCTTTATAGAGGTGTATGTCAACTAAATGAATGTTGATTTACTATGAATTGACAAATGTTAGGGGACCTGCATTTTCAGGTAGTGGAAAAATAGGAAGAATTGTGATGGCTGCAGCTGCAAAGCACCTTACTCCTGTAACCTTGGAACTTGGGGGAAAATGTCCAGCCATTGTTGATCCCACAGTGGACTTAGAGGTAAATTCGGGTACTGGACCACATGCTCATCTATTTAAACAAGTTGATGTTTTGATTAGCTTGTCTCATGCCATTGTTTATATTACTCATGCGGGCATAATCATGTTGTTAATTTATAGGTTACAGCAAGGCGAATTGTAGCTGGCAAGTGGGCAAGTAATAATGGACAAGCATGTATTGCCCTAGATTACGTTATTACACTGGAATCATTTGCTCCTAAATTGGTATGTCCTGGACTGCCAATGGATATTAAGCAGATATATTTTGCATGCCAGTTTCATCTAGGTTCTATGCTATATGTTTGAAGGCTCTCATTCAAAGCATGGAAGCTCTAACCCCATAGCTGTCT
>LPNX010525812.1:0-136922 GCA_001517045.1 Pseudotsuga menziesii | reverse complement strand
TGCATATGGCATATGCAATATATTGCATATCAGATATTTAACATTATTGTTGGAAGCATTTTTAAATGATCATAATGGATGTGGAAGACATGATTGATATATCGCNTGCATATGGCATATGCAATATATTGCATATCAGATATTTAACATTATTGTTGGAAGCATTTTTAAATGATCATAATGGATGTGGAAGACATGATTGATATATCGCATATGCGTTTTGTAAATGTTGCATATCGCATAGGCTATATATCACATATGCGATATGCAACATTTACAAAACGCATATGCGACATATCACACTTGCGATATATCGCATACAAAATGCATTTTCATGAACCTTAGCCTTATGTTTGGGCTCGGGTTATTCCAAACGTATCATCAATAGTGCATATGTGTTCTTGATTTTCACTTCGGAAGTGCGTTTCTGATTTCTTAAGTGGCACCAAAAAGTGAAACCAACTTCATGTGAGCACCCCTAGCCTATTCTAACCTATCCTATGCTACCCTATTATATTTTAGCTTACTCTATCCTAGCTTAACCTACTCTAGGCTAGCCTAGGAAACTATAGATTATGCTACTCTAGCTTAACCTACTCTACAATATATTACTCTATCCCACCCTAATCTAGCCTAACCTACTCTAGTCTCTCTTTATATAGCGTTTTCTATCTTAGCCTAGCCTAGTCTATCCTATCCTAGTCTAATCTAACCTACCCTATCCTACTTTATCTTTTCCTACTCTAGACTAACTTAACCTACTCTAGCCTCATCTAACCTACTCTAGACTATACTACTCTATTCTATCCTACTCTAGGTTACCCAAGTATAGCCTAGCCTATCCCAGCCTAACATAAGCTAGCCTACGCAGTCTAGAATATCCTATCCTAACCTACTCTAGAATATCCTATTCTAGCCTACTTTAGAATATCCTATCCTAGCCTACTCTAGCTAGCCTACCCTACTATAGGGTAGGCTATCCTACCATACTATAACCTAGCTTAGCATAGCCTACTCTCGCGTAGAGTACTCTAGCGTACTCTGGCCTAGTCTAACCTACTCTAGCCTATCCTCACCAAGCCTATCCTAACCTACTCTACTCTACCCTACCCTACACTACTTTATCATAGAGTACTCTAGCCTATCCTAACTTACCCTAGTCTAGACTAGCCTATCATACTATAGTTTAACCTAGCCTGGCCTAGAATGACCTAGCCTACCTATCCTACTCTATCGTAGCTTACTCTATCCTACTTTATCCTAGCATATTCAAACCTAGGATACCCTATGCTACTCTATCCTAGCCTACTCAAACCTAGGATACCCTACCCTATTCTATGCTAGCCTACCCTAGCCTAGCTTAACCTACTCTACCCTAGCCTAACCAACCTAGACTTACCTATTCTAGCCTACTCTAGCCTACCCTACTCTACCCTATCCTACCCTACTCTAGGGTTGGCTACCCTACCCTACTATAGCCTAGACTAGCATAGCCTACTCTTGCCTATCATACTATATCCTACTCTAGCCTAGCCTAGCCTACTCTAGCCTATACTAGCCTAGCCTTTCCTAACCTACTTTACTCTAGCCTATCCTACTATAGCGTAGCCTAGCTTATCCTATTCTAAGCTAACCTATCCTACTCTAGCTTAACCTATCCTACTCTAGACTAACCTAACCTAGCCTACCCTACTTTATATAGCCTAGCTTACCCTATTCTACCCTAACCTACTCTACTCTAGCCTACTCTAGCCTAGCCTACTCTAACCTCGTGTAGCCTATCCTAATATATTCTAAACTACTCTAGCCTAACCTAACCTAGCCTACTCTAGCTTATCCTAGCCGAGCCTAGACCTCTCTTTCCTAGCTTACTATATCCTACCTCAACCTACTCTAGCCTAACCTAACCTACACTACACTAGCCTACTCTATCATATCCTAGTCTACTGTAACCTACTTTACTCTACCTTAGCCTATCCTCATATAGCCTAGCATAGCCTACTCAACCTTAGCATGGCCTGCCTTGGCCAACCCTAGCCTACTCTAGCTGAGCCTAGTTTAGGCTAAGCTACTATACTCTACTCTATCCTAGTCTACTCTATCCCTGCCTACTCTAGCATAACTTACACTATCCTAGCTTAACTTACTCTACCCTAGCCTAACGAGCTGTATATTATCCTAATCTAGCCTAAACTACTCTATTCTTTCCTACTCTAGCCTATGCTAACCTATCCTAACCTAGGCTACTATAGTTTATCCTAGCCTATTCTAGCCTATCCTAGCCTACTCTAGCCTATCTTATCCTACTCTATCCTAACCTACTCTAACCAAGCCTACTCTAGCCTAGCTTAACCTACTCTAATCTAGCCTAACCTACTCTAGCCTACATTAACCTACTCTAAGCTAGCCTAACCTACTCTATCCTACCCTACTCTAGCCTACTCTACTCTATCCTACCCTGCCTACTCTATCCTAACATACTCTAACCTAGCTTAACCTACTTTAATCTATCCTAACCTACTCTAGCCTACCTTAACCTACACTATCCTACCCTACTCTAGCCTACCATACTCTATCCTAACCTACTCTAGCCTAGCTTAATCTACTCTAAGCTAGATTAGCCTAGTCTATCCTACCCTAGTTGAGCCTACCCTACTTTAGCCTACTCTAGTCTAGCCTATCCTAGCCTACTTTATCCTAACATACTCTAACCTAGATCAACCTACTCTCATCTACCCTAACGTAATCTAGCCTAGCTTAACCTACTCTAAGCTAGCCTAACCTACTCTATCCTACCCTACTCTAGCCTACTCTAATCTAGCCTAACCTACTCTAGCCTATCCTAGACTAGCCTAACCTATCCTACCCCCCTCTAGTATTCTATATGTTAGCCCAACCTACTCTTTCCTAACCTAGCATATCCTAGACTACTCTAGCCTAGTCTAGTCTAACATAGCCTACCCTTTCCTACTATATCGTAGCTTACTATTGCCAAGATTAATGTACTCTAGGCTATCCCAACCTGGTCTAGACTATCCTACTCTATTTTAGCCTACTATACTTGAGCCTAATATGGCATATCCAAATCTATCCTAACCTTTTGTAGCCTAGCCTGCTATATGATAGCCTAGCATACTCTAACATACTCTATCCTAGCGTAACCTAGCCTACTCTATCCTAGCCTATTATACCCTAGATTAACCTATCCTACTCTAGCCTTACCTAGCTTAACCTACTCTATCCTAGCGTAGCTTCACCTATTCTAGCCTAGCCTATCTTAACGTACTCTATCCTAGCGTAGCTTAACCTATTCTAGCCTAGCCTATCTTAACCTACTCTAGACATTCCTAACCTACTATAGAACATCCTACTCTAGTGTAGCCTACTCTAGCCTAATCTATTGTGGCCTAGCATACTCGAACCTACTTTATCCTAGCCTATCCTAGAAAAGCATACCCTATCTTATCCTATCCTACTCTAGCATAACCTAGCCTACCAATATTAGCCTACTCTGCCCTAGTCTAGCTTACCCGAGTCTAGTCTACCGTACTCTAGCCTATTTTAGCCTAGCCTACTCTAGTCGTTCCTAATATAGCATACTCTACCCTACTGTACTCTATCCTAGCACATTCTATCCTATCATAGCCTACTCCACTATAGGATAGCCTATCTTAGCCTAGCCTACTCTAGTCTATCATAACATACTCTACTCTACTCTAGCTTAGCCTAATCTAGCCTATAGTATTCTAGCCGACTCTATCTTGGCCTAGTCTTTCCTAGCCTAGCCTAGTTTACTCTAGCCGAGCCTAGCCTAGCCTAGGGTGGCCTAGCCTTCTCTAGCCTAGCCTAGTCTAACCTAGCCTACCCTAGCCTACTCTAGCCTAGCTTTACCTCCTGTAGCATAGCCTAACCTACTCAAGACTAGCCTACTCTAGCTCAACCTGCTCTAGTATATCCTACTCTATCCTACTCTACTCTACTCTACTCTAGCCTACTCTACTACTCTAGCTTATTCTATGCTAACGTACGATAAGCTAGCCTAATCTAACCTAGCCTAGGCTAAGCTAACCATAGTCTAGCCTAATTTAACCTAACCTTTAACACAATACCTTACCCTAGCATTCATTAAGCAAAACTTCCTACATTTTCTTACACTAAGCTAGTCGATCCTAGCTTATCTTATTATATCCTAGCTTACCCTAAGCAAGGATCCTAACCACAATCTTATCTTGAAGAGGTTGAACATGAAAATTGTAATGATATTGTGTCTAACTTAATGAAAATCCATTTTTTGATGTCAAATACCAAACCACATATCCGTTATTGCATTTGAAATAAAAATTACATAATTTTAATAAAACATACAAAATATTAAATGAACATTGCTAAATAAAAATTAGAAAAATCCACATACAAAATAACCAACATAAATGGTAAATTTAAACAAAAAAATAGAAAATAAATTTTATACACATTGAAATAGCTTTTATATAAAAATAAATTTAGAATATAATGCATATCTTACAATTCAATTTTATTTATAAATAGTTATTATATAATAAATATTTATTTTAATGTACATAAAATAAAATAGTGATATACAAATTTTCTATTTATTTAATAATTCATAAAAAGAAACTACACATAAATAAGCTAATAAATCCTTGATTCCTTGAAAAGAGACTAAATTGCTTGCCATCACTAACATATAGGATTTTATTGAGTAGTTAATTATAATAAATCTTTTATTTTAATAAAATAAAAATAATAAACCTTTGATTTTTGGGACAAAGTAATAATTAAATTTTATATCAAAATTAAATATTCTAACAAAATAAAACTAATAAATCTTTGATTCCTGGGAAAACAAATTTTTATTGAGTAGTTTGTTAGGAGATGTAAATTTATTAAAACTTTAGTGTAAAAATATTTCGAGAGTAAACAATAAAAATCACTAGTTGTTTGTTTAAAAAATATAAATATATCTAAAGAGTCTGATAATGAATGTGATAACACACTCGAGAATAAAAAGAAGCTCAATGATATAAGAAAAGGTCAACTGTTAAACTATTCATAATATCTATAAAATGATTCCTTAAAATTAAAAAATTAAAACCATTGTTAGCCCGAATCTTTGAGATCATGTTGCTCTTTCAAACTTGGGGAGTATCTCTGAGTTCATATTGTTGTTTCCCCGTTAGTTCTTAAAAATTGGCTTAAAAAAAGCCCAAAAATATTGATGACAAAACAAACCAGAAATTGAGGACCAAATTGAGGACAAAAAAATCGAAAACATCTCGAAAGTATTGGGTGGCTCAAATTCTCATACATGTAGCTCAACGTATCTAACCATGGCCTCCTGACTTATTTTAAGGGCTTGAATCATTACCTGGAGCCTTTTCCATAGGCATGGCATCATGCTTAAAATAATGAAAGAGAAGGAAACATAAGCCAGAGCCATACATAGCTGTAACCAACAGAAGGCAAAATATGGTTAAATCGTATCACATACTCATTTTACGTGCTCGGAGCCATACATAGCTGTAACCCAGAGAAGGAAAAATATGGTTAAATCGTATCACATACTCGTTTTACCTGCTCCATCAAGCTCTTCTTCTCAATGGAAGTTTGCAATAACATTTCAATAAAAATAAAATTGAGATGTGAGATAAAATGGAGGCTATGGATAAGATTTGAGATAAACAGTGATGGGTTAATAATGCTCAATCAATTTACAGAAATGAATATTTCTAAGATTTCAAGAAAAGGGTTTCAAAGGGATTGATATCATTCATATGGAAGATGCAATAAAGGGCTTCATTGCATCTGAACAGAATAGAACAGAGACAACATAAAATATTTTTACAGAAATGAATATTTCTAAGATTTCAAGAAAAGGGTTTCAAAGGGATTTATATCATTCATATGGAATATGGAATAAAGGGCTTCATTGTATCCGAACAGAATAGAATAGAGACAACATAAATTATTTGCAATATGAACAGAATCGAGTCAAATTGATAGAATCAAAGAAAATATATGCGTGATATTTTAGATAACAAGAGATTAAGAATGTTGAATGGACTGAACAAGAAAAGTAGGGTTTTGTAGAAGGGTTTTTGTACCTTTTAGTTGTTCAACCAACCTTCTATTGAAGTTCTTTGAGATGATCCAATCCAAACCAGGCTTTTCCATGAGGCCTTTTCCTTAGCCATGGAAACATGTACCTTTGAGTTGTTAAACCGACCTTTTCTTGAGATCATTTTCCATAGCCATGGCATCATGGTTAAAATATTGAGAGAGAAGGTAACATAACCTAGAGCCAGAAAAATTGAGAGAGAAGGTAACATAACTTAGAGAAGGGATTAAATCGTATCGGATAATCGTTTGCCCTGATCCATCAATTCTTCCAAAGAACAGGCGTCATCAAGCAAAAGCACAGACGTAATCATTTTCCTTGATCCATCAATTCTTCCAAAGAACAGGCGTAATCGTTTTCACTGATCCATCAATTCTTCTGAAGAAGGTTGGCCGTTCGGCGTCCACGTTGAAGAACCCGTCGCCAAGGCTCACGAAATTGGAAGTGGAGCTTGAGCACTGCATCGTAGACACGGTACGTTTGGAATAAAACCGATGGCAACATGCCCAAAAGTAACCAAATCAGAGGACCCTTCACCTTTCGGAACATAATGGCATACAATGTAGACACAATACCCTTCACGTTTCAGAACATTTAAGCCTGAGTCCTTATAAATTCACAAGGACTCGAAAGGAGGATAGGGATAGTTTTTAGTTTTCGTTTTTCCCTTCAATGGATGGTTTTTTTCTTTTCTCAAGATTTACTTTATTCAAGTTTTGGGTATCATAGTTTTAGGATTTTGTGCTTTTTTTGTTTACTTTGTGCTTTTTTGTTTTTTAGGTTTTGATTTAGTTATTTATATGATTCAATATCCCACATTTCAGTTAGATGTACCTTTTGTTTATTAAATACTTTTATTTATTAGATAATTGATAATTGTATTGGAGAGTTTTTTAATATATAGAAAAAGTTTTACTTTTAATATAGTTTAATTAATGTTTTAATAAAAATATTTTACTTTATTGACATTTTTTTCTACTTTAATTCATGATTTGATAAAGAAATGGTTTAATTCATGAAAATAAGGATACAAATATTTCACTTTATTGTCATATCCCTCAAAAACAATTTAGCTTCATATTACACAAAATCTCACAATGTCTTAATACCATAGAATTATCTATTATTAACTACATTAAATATATTTGATTCTAAAAATCATATTAGTTAATTTGTTTTGATACAATATTTACATTTTAGAATAACTACAAAGAGCATCATATTTTTCATAATAACCATGTCTACATCTATTTTAAATTTTATTTGTTTTTGTTATTACATGAAATTATTATCTATTTATTTATATTTGTATGAAATTACATTATAAGCTAATATATAATAATTGGATCACTTTGTAAGATAATGAATGAAAAAATATATTTTAGTTTCATTTTCTATGCATAAGGAAGATTAGAAGAAACTCTTCTTAACTCATTTATATTTGACACTTTGTTATTTGATGGAGGATTTGTAAATTATTATTTGAAAAGAGAATTTGAATTGTATAACATATCATTTGCATGATCCATTTGGGTTTCTAGTGTTTAAGAAATTATTCCCTTCGCAAGTTTTTGATATCTTATGATTCTACTCTTTTAAGGTTGGTAATACTTACAACATGGTTGAAGCATTTGAAGTTGCTTCAAATATCTACTAGATTTTATTAAGGATTTAAATATCCCATTCATTTTTTTTTTTTGGAAATTATAACTAGTTGGCCCATATTTTAAGTAACGTTTCTCAATTAATAGAGATGTTTGCACAAGAGGAACATCACCAGGAAATCCATTTAAATAATGAAAGGGGTAACTTAAGGGATGGGGAATTTTGGGTAGACTTAAATGACAGTTAGGATAATAAATCTGAACTTAAACGAAATGTCCAAGAGTTAAGGTCCGAATTGATAAAAGTTAAAGAAGATAATGAGTGAATACTAAAGTCTCAGGAATAACTAAATGTTATTCTATTAGCTAAGATCCATTATGATGATAAAGGAAAAAGTAAAAAATATGAACATCAAATGCCTACAACTACACCTTACAAACGTAAGGGAAACAAGATGGAATTTTCCAACCATAAATCTGACACTTCAAGTGAATATTGAGTCAAACACCAGAAGAAACAACAAGATTCAAGAGGAATCCATGATGAGAATAAAAAGAAAAATAAATACGGACCCTATGAGGAATTATCTCGGGATTTTAAGAAAATTGAACTAGCCATGTTTAATGGGAAATTGAGAAGGGAGAAGAGGTAGAGGCATGGTTGGGTGGAATGAAAAAGTGTTTTCAGATACATAACTACTCAGATGAGTTAAATGCTAAAATGGCCATCTATAATTTGACTACAAAAGAAGATATATGGTGGAAAGACATAAAGAAGGTTAAAGGGAAAAAAGAGAGAAATGTAACTTGGAAAACATTTAAGAAACTCTTTAAAAAAATGTGCTTGTTAGAACAATATTATGAATAAAAAGAAAAATAATTTTATGAACTAAGGTTAGAAGCCATGACGATGAAAGAACTCTGTAGTAATTTCTTAAGCTTACTTCCTTATGTTCCCTATATAATTGATGAGAAACCTAAAATAAAATGGTTCCTGAGTTCTTTTCCAATAATTTCTGAGAAACGGATTGAGTATGTCAATCCAAAAACACTAGAGGAAACAGTGAGGAAGGAAAAATTATGCTATGACCAAAACAAGAATAAAAGGGAAAGTATACCAGCTTGGAAAAAACAAAGGAAAAATAATTTTTATTCGAGGAAAAAGAAAAAAAAGTTCCATAAACACACGAGAAATAACTCTAGAGAGTATCAGGGTAATAATTACAAAATATTTAAACCCCAAGACTCTACAATAAAATAACCTACCACTGTTCTTAATAAAAACCCAACACAAAAAGAAATATTAAAATGTTCGGAGTTTGGAGGGACATGGTACTTTAAAGATTGTTGAACAAGGAAAAATAATTTTAATGTTCACTCTATCCAAGAAGTAGTCACAGTTTGGTACATGGACAGGAGCATGCCCAGGATCTACACTGCACTGGAAAATTGGTAAGAAGACCATGAGACTTCTATGGTTGAAATTGAAGGTATGATAAACAATCAACCTATCTCTATTTTAATTGATCTAGGTGCAAGCCTTAGCTATATATCACCTATAATAGTTTATTTATGCAATTTGGTACCTAAAAATTTTGACAAAGCATGGATAGTACAATTAGCCACAAGTACAAAAACAAAAAGTTACTAGCCTTATTAGAAATTATAAAGTGATGATGAATGATTTTATTACGCATGTTAATGTAAATATTATGCCGTTAGGATCCTGTGACTTACTAATAGGAATGGATTGGCTAGAGGAACATAAAGTGGTGTTAAATTGTTTTGATAAAACCTTTAGTTTTATTGATGATAATGGAAACGATATAAAAGTTAAAGGGGTCCTTAGGAAGGTGACCCTCCGAGAAATATTTGCATTAAAAATGAAAAGATCAGTAAGAAAAATATGTAAAGTGTCTGTATTCTATATAATGAATGGTAAAGAAAATGGTAACAAACTTCAACTAGAAGACATACTAGTCTTGAAAGAGTTTGAAGATAGCTTTCCAGAAGAAGTCCCTCAATTTCCTTTGAAAAGAGAGATTGAATTCACAATCGATCTAATACTCGGAGTGGTACCAACATCGAGATCCATATTGAACGAATAAAATATAACTTACAAAATGTAAATCACAACTACAAGAACTAATCCATAAAAAGTACATTTGATGAAATGTCTCTCCCTGGGGAGCACCGATCTTGTTTTTGAAAAAGAAGGACAGAACACTAAGATTATGCATAGATTATCGACAATTAAATAAGATGAATTTTGAGAATCGATACCAAATCCCCCGGATGCATGAACTGCTCGATCAATTCCATGGAGCAATTATATTTTCGAAGATAGATTTAAGGTCAGGTTATCATCAAGTACGAATAAATGATGAGAACATATTTAGAACAACATTTAGGACCTGTTACAGTCATTATGAGTTTGTCGTAATGCCTTTTTGGTTAACAAACACACTTGCTACATTTATGTGTTTAATGAACATTATATTCAATAACTACTTAGATAATTTTTTGGTTGTATTCATCAACGACATACTAGTCTACTCTAAGAACGAAGAAGAACATAAAGAACATTTTAGAATAGTTTTTCAAATACTAAGAGAAGAACAACTTTATGCAAATTCAGTAAATGTAATTTTTTTAAAGATAATATTCAGTACCTATGACACGTAGTGTCCAAGGATGGAATCACAATTGATCCATATAAGGTAAAGGCCATCATGGAATGGTTGATTCCTAAAAATGTATCTGGCATCATATAATTTATGGGAATTACTGGATACTATAGGAAGTTCATAGAAGTATTTTGTAAGATTTCCTACCCCATAAATTCCTTACAAAAGAAATGAAAAAGGTTCGAATGGACTGAAAAATGGATGGAAAAATTTAACAAACTAAAATACCTATTAACTACCTCCCCGATCTTAAATATTGTTGATCCACTCAATGATTTTTTCATATGTACCGATGCTTGCAAAGAAGGGTTAGGTGGAGTTTTATTACAAGAAAATTATGTTGTGGCATATGAATCTAGGAAATTAAAAGAACATGAAAAAAAATATGCAACACATGATTTAGAACTTTCTACTATAATTCATGCCTTGAAAATGTGGTGACATTACCTAACTCAAAGAAAATTTACACTTATGTCATATAACATAAGTCTTAAATATTTATTTGACCAACATAATTCTAATGCAAGACATGCTAGATGGTTGTCCTTTTTAAGTGAATATGATTTTGAAATCAAACACATAAAGGGAAAATAAAATAAAGTAGCAAATTCTCTAAGTCATCATCCGAATTTACTGTTTGCAAGTAGAAACTATGAATCTGATCTAGAAAATCATATTTTAAGTGCTAGAAATTCTGATAGGGAATGTTAACCCAAAAATCCTCCACTCAGCTCTCGATGGACTACACCACCCAAGGACACCATCTCACTACCCTAATATCACTCCATTAGACCCCCACACCCTCAAAATAGCTAAAGGATGAAGAAAAGGGCTTAAAACCCCAAAAAGAAGCCCAAAATAGTCTCCTAGGGGCTAAAACCCCCAAAAAGGGGGTAAAACCATAAAAGGAACTAAAATTAGGGTAGAAAGGGCTAAAAGTCCAAAAAAGGGGCCAAATCCCTCACTAAGGGCTTAAAACCCTAAAACCCCTTGAAAAAGCTATAAAAGAAGGGTGGGGGGTCACTCTCAAAGAACTTCTCCCTTGCATATTGTTATGCTGCCCGTGGATGCCTTGAGACACCTTTGCCTCTCAAGACACCCACTCCCTCTCCTCCATTTCCATTGAGCCAAAGCTCCCCATCCAAGAGAGGTGCTTCCACAGGCTAGGGCATGGTGGCCCATTTCCACCAAAGAAGGTATAGCTTGTCTTTCGTGTATTGTTTACTTGTTTTCTTTTCTTTCTAACCCTTGTTTCCATTTACAGGTTTTATGTTTAACATTGTTTTGCAGCTTTTAATATAGCATAGGATTTTTTTGCAGGTCTTTGGAGGTAAAACCTTAACTCGTGTTTGTAGAGGGGTTCACCATTGCTTCTCTCTTCTTTCTGTTCGTAGCTTAGTTTACTGTTCTGTCCATTTCAATTTTTGTTTGTATTTTCTGCATTTACCCACTAGAAAGAACCTACCCTACTGTACTATAGACAGAAGGGAGCCATTCCTACCCCTATAGCAAGGAGAAACCCTTACTACAGAACTAGAAACCATACTAGGTCAATCCCACAGGATCCCTGGTCCAAATTTTTAATTTTCAAGTTCTTTAATTTTTTTCCCTAGTTTTCAAATATTTCATGTTAAATATTCTTTAAATCCATTTGATTTTTAGTTATCAATATTGTCAAAGCCTCTGCTAGGAAAAAGTGAGTCAATTTGGCCACAATACAAGTTAATGTCGACCAGATCTGACTCTGCCTCTCAAAAACCCCAAATCATGGGTAGCGCACTCTTATGGGGCCCAAAATTGAGGTGAGGGTGCACTTATTGGCCAAATAGGTGCACCCAGTGTGCACTTAATCCCCCGATAAGTGCAAATTTAGCCCAAAAACATAGATCATGACTGTTTCTGCATTCAGTGTGACCCCCTCCTCTGTTTCTAAAAAAATCTTGCAGCCCCTTCACCATATTTGATCAGAAATGTGTGTCCTGTCAAAAAAAACTTCAATTCAAGTTTAATAGAGATTAAATTTCAGTTTTATAGGACTGTTAGTGCAGTTCAGCTGCCTCTGTCCAACACACCAGTTCAATTTCAAGTTTATGTTTTTGTTTTCTTCAATTTATTTCAAAAATAATGTGTAAATTCCAAGTAAATCTTAATGGCTTAATCAAATGAATGTAGCCTAATTAAAATCAACCTAAAACAAACTATCTTCCTTCCCCTTCCTTCTCTACCCAGTCATCACCCTCCTGGGTATTCTAGGATACGACAAAGGGAAAGCTTGTATTGATCGAGGCACTCCACTAATATTGTTCCAAACCACTAAAACCAAATGACCAGGAAGGTAGAGGGGGTAGATAAGGATGTCTTCTCATGGTGCTAAGTGTCCTCCTGATTTACCAACCTTGCATCTAGGAGGTGTGTTAACTTTTCATATTCTTAGCTAAGACATCAGTACTTCATTTCATTTTCATAAGAAAAGCATAAAAACAGGATCACTGAAAGATAGACAAGAACACCCATACAAAAGGAACACAAAGATTTATCCTGGGAAAACCCTAAAGGAAAAAACCCAGCAAAAGCTTCCTCAACATAGATGCCCCAAAAAGATAAAAGATAAAACCAACAAGAAGATCAAAGCGTGATCCTCCTCCTTCTCCAGCTACTTCTCTTCTCCACTAATGCACTACACAAGTGAGAGTGTGTGTGTTCCAAATGAGGAGCACTACACCTCTATTTATATTCATCCATTCACTTAAGTTAACTCATCTATCATGTAGGCTTGAGTTAATCATGTAGGCTCGAGTTACACATGTAGGCTGAAGTAACCACACTGGGGTGCTAATGACCCACCTTTACAATTAGAGGGAATTGCCTCATGACTCTTATTAGTTCTTCAGATTAGGACCATCGGTGTACAAAGTAATACAAGTGGTTCTCCCAGTAGGACCATCGAGGACCACAAAAGATACATATAGAATATTCTTTGAAGTTACAATATTTCAACACTCCCCCTTAACGAGAAGGGTATTCTATAACAATGTCAACAACAACAATAGTAAGAGAGAGATAGATGACATCATCAACATCAGTAGGGTAACACATCTATAAATCATTGGAATCTTTTCAACATCATGTATTCTTCATACTCAATCTTCAATCTTTAGTAACAACAACACTCTGATAGTTTTGATCAGCAACAACTTCTTCAGTATTTTGACTTCTCGAACATCATCATCATCATCATCATATTCTGATCTTATGATCAGCAACATCAGCAACATCGCCATCGGCACTTTGACCTTTTGATCAGCATCAACATCTTCAATACTTTGACCTCTCGATCAGCAACAACTTCATCAACCTCTTCAGTAGTTTGACCCTTCCTTGATCAGCAACAAAATCATCATCATGATCTTTTGATCAGATACATCATCATGAAAACATCATCATCATCAAAATATCAACATCATCATCATCAAAATATCAGCATCAAAATATCATCATCATCACACTCTGATCTTTCAATCAGAATCATCATTATCATCAGCTTCTAATCTTTCGATCAGTACATCATCATCATCATACTTTGATCTTTTGATCAATACAACATCATCATCATTAGGATCTGATCATCAGCACATTCTAATCTTTTGATCAGAAACATCATCATCATCATCGCATTCTGATCTTTCGATCATAAAACATCATCATCATCATACTTTGATCTTTCGATCAGTACGTCTTCATCATCATACTTTCGATCAGTATGGCATTATCATCATCCAGATATCATCCTCATCACATTCTGATCTTTTGATCAGAAACATCATCATCATCATCACACTCTGATCTTTTGATCAGGAAACATAATCATCATCATACTCTGATCTTTCGATCAGTATGTCTTCATCATCATACTCTGATCTTTTGATCTGTACGACATCATCATCATCAGGATATCATCATCATCACACTCTGATCTTTCGATCAGAAACATCATCATCATCATCACACTCTGATCTTTTGATCAGGAAACATCATCAACAGCAGCAGCAACGCACAGTACAAAGACAAAGAAGTCTTTGGATCTCTTTTGTACTTAAAATCCAAGGATGATGCAATCCTATCACATTCTCAACAATCGAGGTCACCGGGTAAATTCTAAACTGAGGTTCAAGGATGATGCAATCCTGCCACATTCTCAATGACCGAAGTTACATCGGATCCATTCTTAACCAAAGTTTAAGGATGATGTAATCCTGCCACATTCTCAATGACCGAAGTTACACCGGATCCGTTCTTAACCAAAGTTCAAGGATGATACAATCTTGCCACATTCTCAATGACTAAAGTTACACCCAATCCATTCTGAACCGAACTTCAAGGATGATACAATCCTGGCACATTCTCAATGACTGAAATTACACCTGATCCATTCTGAACTGAAGTTCAAGGATGATATAATCCTGCCACATTCTCGATGACTGAAGTTACACCGGATTCATTCTGAACCGAAGTTCAAGGATGATACAATCTTGCCACATTCTCGATGACCAAAGTTACACTGGATCCATTATGAACCGAAGTTCAAGGATGATACAATCCTGCCACATTCTCGATGATCGAAGTTACACCGGATCCATTCCAAACCAAATTTCAAGGATGATACAATCCTGCCACATTCTCAATGACCGAAGTTACACCAGATCTGTTCTGAACCAAAGTTCAAGGATGATACAATCCTACCACATTCTTGATGACCAAAGTCAGCGGATCACTTCTGAACATATGTCCTAGGATGATATAATCCCTCTTCATTCTCAAAGACCAAGGTCTCTAGATCACTTTAGGGAAAGTGCCCAGGGATGATACAATCCCACTTCATTCTCGAAGAACAAGGTCTCTGGATCACTTCTGGACATATGTCCTAGGATGATACAACCCCTCTTAATTCTCAAATACTGAGTTCTTCGGATCACTTTAGGGAAAGTGTCCAGGGATGATACAATCCCACTGCAACATCGCTACTCCCCCTTTCAGGGAAGGTCTTTCTGAACCATACCAAGCATGTCTCAAAAGTGTTTGAACTTTACCCAAGATAGAGGCTTTGTCAACACATCATCATCTAAACCATCTTCATCTACATCTTCAGTATGTGAATACTGAACTATCACCATCTGTATCTCCAGTATGTGAGTACTGAAAGCATCATCAGGTCACCATCATCTGTATCTACAGTATGTAAATAATGAAACATCATCTATATCTTTAGTATGGGAATACTTAAATCATCATCATCTATATATTCAGTATAGAAATACTGAATCACCATCATCTGTATCTACAGTATGCAAATACTAAAACATCATCATCTGCATCTTTATCTTGAATGTAGAAATACTGGATTTCTATGTGTTACGATGGAACACGGGGTTCTCTGTTATCACAACTCTCGTTATCACATAGAATCAATGTAGTATCCATCTTCATTTCAAAGAGACCTGATATCAACTTCCGAATCCATATGGCTTCACAACTTAGCAAAGCAATCTGCTATGTATTCTACTTCAGCCATGCTACGAGAAACACTGAACTATTTTTTGCTAAACCATGAACTCATAGCAGACCCCAAACAAAAGCATCTACCTAATGTGCTTTTCATGTTTGAGATACTTCCAGCCCAATCTTCATCTATGTAGCCATACAATCTATACTCATGGCTACCATCATAATATAAACCAAACTCTATAGTCCCTTTCAGATATCTCATCACATGTTTTGTAGTTACTAGGTGAACCCGTCTTGGTTGAACAAGATATTGAATTAAGGTGTTCATAGCAAAACAAATGTCTGGTCTAATATTTGTTAAGTACATCAATGACCCAATGATCTGTCTATAATTAGTCATATCCACTAACTCTGATGAGTCATCAGCTAACAGCTTCAGGTTGCAGTCCATGGGTGTGGCCATGACTTTGCATTCCAACATATTGAATCTCTTCAATGTCTCTACCGCATACTTTTCCTGGTTGAGAAATATTTATTATGAACATCTTTGCCATACTTCCAGACCTAGGAAATAATGCATTAACCCAAGGTCTTTCATCTCAAATTTTTCTGCTAGTTTCTTCTTGCTTTCCATGACCTATTTCTCATTTCCTGTCAAGGATAAGTTGTCCACATATAATAACAAAATGGCAAGTTCATATTCTACAACCTTGAGATAAAGGTTAGGATTAGCTTTACTTTTGGTAAAGCCCATGCTCAACAAGAAACCATCTATTCTTTCATACCAAGCTCGAGGGGCTTGTTTAAGACCATATAATGCCTTCTTCAACTTGCATACGTGAGTATGTCTATCTTCAACTTCAAATCCTTGTGGTTGTTCTATGTATACTTCTTCTTTGATCACACCATTTAGAAAAGTTGTTTTCACATCCATCTGGTGCAAGTCCCACTTCATCATGGATGTAAGTTCCGTGGTGGATCTAATTGAAGTATATTGTGCTACTGGGGAAAATGTCTCTTCATAATCAATTCCCTCTTTCTGAGAGAAACCTCTGGCCACAAATCTTGATTTATACTTCTCAATACTTCCGTCAGCTGCATGCTTTATTTTGCATATCCATTTGGAGGATACTATACTCTTTCCTTCTAGTTTGGGAACTGTATCCCAAACATCATTCTAGTATTATTTCATCATAACATCTTCCATGAGTTCATCTTGTCGGGTCATCAACATATCCTAGTCTTCTACATTCAACCTTGAAGGTTGGAACCCTCTTTACTCTTGGTAAAGTCTTGATCCAGCAAGAAGCTGTCCATCATGTCGTACCATGTCGAACTTAGATATCTTCTGTAGTCACTCCCCCTGAAGTGGAGTATCATATTCCCTCTTCATTCTATACAGGTGGCTCTATGCTTGATATATACTTGTCAATAGAGTATGTCATGTAATAGTCTATTCTTTTTGAGGAAAATCATGAACCTTTGCTTTGTACACTCGTTCTTGTAGATCCATATGGAAGATACTACGTACTTCCCTTTATGTCTCAAAATCATATCGTATACATCATTCCCCATGATCAACTATTATTCTTTGATCATAGCATTCTTTTCTTCGTCTTGAGTTATCTCTTATACCCATGGTGGTCTTCATCCTTCGAGGTGGATTTACTGCTCTCTAAAGCTCTTTCTTTCGTCATGGTGTCTCTGACCCTGGGAGCTTCAGATTCATGTTTATTGAATTGTCATCACTTGTTCTTCGGAACAAGTCTCATCCTTGTTTTATTGTAGGAGGTTGTTCAGGACCTTTCCTACAATTCAAATGCACCAATTGCATGGTTAGAACTATTTCATAAAACACATGTATAATGACAAATTCTTATGCATTATGCAACTGTTTAGCCAATACAACATTCATCCATATCTCATGGAAACTTTCTAGATGACATCATTGAGTTTGTGCATTAATCCAATATGTCATGTAAAGAGGTTTCATTCTAGATAAGTAGCAGTGGAGAGATGTATAGCACCATGAGATACTTACCGATCACATGCATATTAGTAATATACAGTCATTAATGCAAACAATCTATCTTGCATAACACATCAACTGAATATGCGTAACAAAACAATATCATTAAATGACAATTGAATACTTACCTTTTGTTTGTTTTGTAGGTAGACTCGTTCTTGATCATTCTCCTTCATCATCTTCTTCATTCATGAAATAATCATTTCTTATCCAAATGATAAGATGGATAAGAGGTTCATCAAGAATTGAGTTCTTCATATTCCTCATCGCTTGAAGGATATTCTTTGAATCGTGAGAGCTTGATCTTCAATTTGATCCCATATTTCTTCTTCTTCCCAAATTCAACTAAAATTAATCACTTCCTTCTGGCACACATTCCTTGCATCAATGAATCCCATGATCATGGGAGGCCATTCAAGGTGGCTATCACCACTTCTGCATTCTCTGCTTCTTCTTCTACCACTTCAATATGTTATGCATTATGGATCTTCACATTCTTCAACTTTTTTCTCAAATCCATCTTCTGAATTATGTTCTTATCTTCAAATAGCTTGATCAAGGAATCAAACATATTCAGTGTCTTTAGGGAAGACACTTGTGGTACAAGTTGATCCGTGATTGAATCAACAGTGATCTTCTTAGCCTTGATCAAGTTCTTCTTATGTAAGGATTTGATGCTCATCTCTCTCTAGAAATGGAACCTCTCTACTCATGTAGGTGTCGAGTTCATTTCTTCAGAGGGATCAAATACTTTCATGCTTGGAATTTTTCAAGCTTATTATCAAGCTGATGTGATAGATCACACTACTTCATTTCGACCCAAAATCCGACGGTTACTTCCTACGGCGCGTGGATTTTTTCTTTTAAACCTACCAAAAATCACAAAGTTAATTTTTTTTTTAAATTGTGGTCATAAGCGTCGCTTAAGCGACGGCTAGTCTCATACCCGTCGGTTAAGAGACGGATATTCTCATAACCATCGGTTAAGCGATGGCGCGGTTGTTGAATTGAGAAAATTAAACAAATAAATCTAGACTAAAGTTTGCAATCTACAATAATATTTTGTCAGTTAAGCGGCGTATGTATCGGTTCACTTATTAAAATGTAATCCTTTAAACTCACATTCTCATTTGTCTATTGGGTTGAGATAGGGAAATATCCCCCATCGGATAGTAAGCTCTACTGTTGCTTTCATAACTGCACAGTCTTGAAAATTAATGCTTTCATGTCCATGGAATTGGCGTGGAAGAACGAAGCCAATGCGTAGGAGAGACGTAGATCTCGAGCCACATTGGTATGGCCTAAAGAAGATAACTTAGATAACGGACATGGGGTTTGTTCCGATGTGTCTTGGTGATTTCTCTCTTGAACATGGAGTTGGTTGAGTGTCGAGGGTTACCTTGAACCCTAAGTTGGTGTAACCTTTGTGTTAAGACTGCGTGGAGAATCCCTTGAGTTGCCTCTGCGTGGAGAATCCCTTGACTTTATTTACAGAGATACCCTTCCAGATTTAGAGGAACATGCAGATTTAGGAGAGATTTATGATCCATCCCCTTGCTTTAGGAGATTTGGGGTTGTGGTTTCTTCTACTCAAGGCCCCAGATTGCACTATATTCACATCCCTGAAACAAACTTGGGTCAACAATTTGGGGAACTGCTTGAAGATGTTGAAAATGCGGATGTCACATTTGATGTATCAGGGGAAAAATTTCATGCCCACAGAGTTGTTTTGGCAACACGTTCCCTTGTATTTAAATCCATGTGTTTTGAGTCCTCTGGGGAGTGGAATGACAAAGAAATTAGCATCGATGGCACAAGGCTAGAGGTGTTTAAGGTGATCTTTCATTCTTCCTATGATTATGGAATTGTGCTTTCTCTTTATTTTAATTTTGGAAGATTGGGTATTTGCCTTGAGCTTGTAATTTTTTTCCTTTAAAGGCATTCTTGGATGAATGGAAATTATTTTGCATTATATGTATATACTGTAGTGTATGGGAGAGGCTTATGTTTACAGGTTATGCAGAAACTTGTGGACAGTGAAGCGCTTCCCAAAATGTTCGATGAGAGTGGGGTTGTCGAGATGGTAGAGGTATCATTTTTACAAGTTATGCACAAACTTGTGGATAGTGAAGGGCTTGCCAAAATGTTCGACGAGAGTGGGGTTGTCGAGATGGTAGAGGTATATCCAGTTACCTTTTCATTATTACAAATTTGGGTTTTGGAATGTATATGCCTTTGTGTGTGTCTGTCAAGTGTCTGTCAAATTTCTCATTTCAATTGGAAATCATGACAACCCAACCGTTTGACAATTTTTTCAAAATAAACACCGTTGCAAAAGGAGGAACTAAAGAAATTATTTCCTAATAGCCTTTAATGTTGAAAATGTCCCCCATCAAACCTTGGAGTGTCCTATCCTTTATTTTTCTTTAAAAGGTCATCATTAAATTTGATTTGGCTTGTAAATACCAACATTCAAAAGGGGAGCCACACCACCTTTTCACAACAAGATAGTCAACAATTTGTCATCATTTTGAATGGTGGCAGTGATGAACCAGATTGAGGAGTAATGTTAAATCCTAACAAACTTAAAGCAATGAAGGCATTGTCATTTCAGGAAAGGATGCACAGGGTTTACTCAATAGGTTTTACAAGACATGGGTGTCTTGAAGCCTAGGAAAAACACATTTCTTTGGCAACAAAACCAAAAATAGTAAGTGACTTCCAGCTCCAATTTTGGGGCCAGTTTGTTGTAAGGACTCTGTCCCAATATTGATAAAGTTTTGAGAAGTACAAAGTCGGATCAGTCATTAGAGTATTGTCATCACCGGAGTACTGTCAAAGCAAAAAGTCTCAAAGCTCTTAACACAGTTTGTAAATCATGTAATCCTTCAATTGTAATACAAAAAGGGTAAAGTATTCATTTCAAACAAACAAAAAGGGGTGAGAATTTGAAGTAATTGTCAACTTTTAGCTAGGGGAATACAGGTTCATTAAAAGAATAAATATAGCTCTTCTTTCCACTGGTGAATTTAGATTTCAAGCAGATAATGCCCTGCCTGTGAAAGGTCTAGGGGACACTTCCTCTCAAACCAATATCTTCATTATGTTAGATTTCATTTAAGGGAAGGGGTGAGTGGCTCAGCTGAAATCCAAGCTAAGCTTGATTTTAATTTCTTATCACTCACATCTAAAAATCCCCTTCTTTGTTGAGAGAATTAGCAGTATTTGGTACCTTATAAGTTATTCCCCCTCCTGCTAGAGACCAGGGATGCATCTTTTGGTGGGAGCATGCCAACTCCCAAACCATCAAATTCATCGAGGGATATGGCAAGCAAGTAGTTGAATTAGAAATATGAGAAATAAACACCATGGGGAAAACCTAGACAAAATCAAACTGACCTTGTAATCTAATGCCTTTAATGGGTACTTGCAATAACAAGCAGACCAAGCTAGGCATGTATTGAAGATCTCTAAAGCTAAGAAAGCTATAGGTGCACAAATTCAAGCAAGGCTCCACTAGGTTAAAGAAGGGTATAAAGGAACTTAGTTCTTTCAATCCCTCAAGTAGAAGCATGAGGCTGAAAATAGTTATCCTCTCAAAATTGTCAAAGGCTGGCTCATAAGACACCAATAGATCTTAGATGAATCTGTTCCCAATATAAGCAATTTTTCATCACAAACAGGCCTCAGAATGCACAATGGTTTGCCTTGAATGAATGCCTTCAAGTTGTTCTAGCCAAGCTTTCACCTTAAGATAGTAATGCATGTGAGCTTAATCTCTCTTTCAAAGAGCTTGAGCTTAATTTGGTTTAGTAGTGTTGATGAAAAAGCCATTGACCTTGATGAGATGCCTTGTGAATTTTGCAAATCAACCTGGGACTTTACTGGCCCTGCCTTGCCCCTACTCAAGGTATATGACAAAGGCCTTTATTTTAATAACTTGGGCACTTTTATATTTTTATTTTATTTTTGGTGATGTTTTCAAACACTGGTTCAAATTATAGACAGGATAAAATGCCTCATACTTGGGATATCAATACAGTATCCATTTAAATAGACATAAGCATAGCATCACAAAAGACAACACTGTTTCCAGGAAATACTATTAGCAAAGAGAACCCATGGTTATACATCCAGTCCAGTCGGAGATGGATTGATAATAGATATCCTCCTCAATGTTAACTGTCTATCAATTTGTTTTGTCTAATAGCACATCCAACCTACTCTCCAGCCTATTTGCCACTTGTTCTTCAATCAGGTCACAGTTGTCTTGGATGGCCTTGTCACAGTCTGAAACTTTTGATGCAAGTGACCGTTCACTGTTACTCTCATCATCATCTTCTTTATCCATACTATCCAGTTCTCCATCAGATGTTCCATCATCCTCATCATCATCTCCTAATGTGGCATCAATTGCCCTCTTGATAATAGGATTTATTGTGGACTCACCATTTTCCAACTGAACTACAAAATTGAAGTATGCTTTCGCAGTAGGAACATCAAATGACAGGAATGCCTTCTCTAGACCCATAAGCAATGCATCAAGAATGTGATCACAAAGTTATCTTGATTTTGAATCAGATGAAGGTGACACCAGAGCATTAATGAAAGCAATAGATAAATCTCTTACTGAATTAGAGACTCCTATTGGCAAATTACCTACATCTGATTGATCAGTATATCCTAGCAGCATTTTTTCCAGCCATGAAGCCAAAGAAGATGAATCCATCAATAAGAAATTTTCTTGCAAGGTGTGTTTCAAGTTAATATAACTTGGATCACCTGCTAAAAGATTAACAAACAGCTGTAGCACCTTCGTATTCACTGACTCATTATGGCATCCATCCAAAGCATCAATTAAAGGCAAAAAGTTACCATTGCCTCCAAGAAATTCCCAGAACTTGTTGGATTGGTTCAACATCAATGAGTCCTCAGTGTTCCCCAAATAAAACTTAAGCAAAATGACTTTACTAGGATCTGTTCTCATTGGAATTCCACCATATCAGTTGCACTTGTAAGTAGATTCTCTTTAATAGATAAGTTAACCTCCTTGCTTGAGTTCATTTCTTTTACCAGGATTTCTTCTTTACAAGTTTAAGTTTTAATTAGGCCAATTTATTAGAATATATAGTATTAGGAACAATGTATTTTTGAGTAAGAATGTAAAAGCATGGTAGGATTTAGATAAAACCTCTGCTTATTTTTCTATTTTTGAGCCTCTCTTGAGATTCGAGAATGCCTCAGCCTTAAAATAGTCATGAAGCAACACTTTTGGTAGCCTAAAATCATCAAAAAATGATCTTTCCTCAAGTCTGGGCATGGAAGAAACCTATATCTCTAATTATAAGCATTTTTTGAAGGCATTTGTCATAAGATCAGTAAAAAACAACCATCACTTGAGCCTATATCAATAGTTGAAATCTAGTTCACATAGTTCATACCCTATTTTATGAAGGATGATTTTTAATTGGTAGGTTGTTTCATAGAGTGACATTTTTTGCACTTGGGTGGCATCTAGGGCCTTCTATGCATGCCTTGTGGGAATATTCTTGTGAAGAGAGATTCCTTGGATGTTGATTAGTGGACAACCCTTTTTACTTGGAGATTACTTCATGAGATATAATCTACTTGGATATTTATAGATGGGGCCATCCCTTTGGACGTTTTTGCTACCATCTGAGAGGCTCGGGCCCTAGCCATTGCAGATTAGGATCCCTGTTACTTATGGGATTCACACCTAGCTGGGTCAATCTGTCCCAAAACTATATACTTCCCTAAATCTTTGCTATGGTAATCATCCCAATACTCCCCTAGAAAGAGGGAAATCCTATCTTTCGATACGTCTAAGACCCTCTAGAATATTAACGTTGAAACCTTAAAGAAGATAGTATGTATCCCTAACTTCCTAGCCATGAAATCCATAGATTACAAAATCATGGTTATCTCTTATTAAATCTTGAATCCTTCAGATAAAATATTTTTTTTTCCAAGCACTTAGAACCAAGGATTGAAATTCTTGATTCTCCTCCTCTTTACAGAACTGTGGTGTTTTAACACACCTCCAAGAAATTTATTTCTATTATATTTGCCATTTTAGGGTATGACGATGATAGCAATGTATATGACACTATATTGGGTTTTTTACGACACCTAACCTTGAACCTAGAGCTAGACCTCTAAAATTTGACACCTGCAACTTCTTGGCCCAAGGCATTCATGATCAGTTGGAGGAGCTTCCCTCCTTAGATTTGTTCAGATACTCATGTTATTTTTTATTTATGTTTATATACAAAAAATTATGATTATTTCAAGTGTATGGACCTTAACATAGTTGATGAATCTAGGAATCAAATCCTTGTCTATTGCTTATTTCTCATATTTATCAGAATTTGTTCTCTTAATTATTGTAATCTTGAGAGTAGAGTACATATTCCAATATTGGGTACCAATATTATTGGGTCACTACATGAAGTAATCTTTGACAATGTACAAGATGGGGCCAAGAATTCTCACTCTACTTCTTTTGAACTCAAAAACAGAGGGTCAGGATGGAAACTGCTATCTTTGTTGGAGGAGTCAGTGCCTGAGATGTATAGGATCCTAATTGATGGTCAAAAATACGAGGCTGCACATCATTGTGCAAGTAAGCATGGTCTATTGCTTATTGCAAGGATTCATTACCAAAAATGGCCATCATTGTAAAGTGAGAATACAGTGATATTTATCAGCAGTAACAAAACATAATCAGACTTTTAATTAACCCTCAAACTTGGTCATTTCCTGAACGTAGCAAATTAATGGCTGTGCTGAACACTTAAGTGACTGAGTTTGTAGGGCATGAAATCTTGTAACAGCTTGTATATAAAAAAAATGAGAAGACTACTGAGATTATGCCCTTCCTCAACAAGTAACCACTACAAGGCTCTCACAACTCACCAATAAATGGTGACTGTTTCCTCTGTAATTTCAGACACTCTCCATAGATGACTCTTGCCCTGTATTTTTTTGATGGCTCAGTTAATAAACAGTTATCATGCCATTGCTTAAGATGTCTACAGGTCCCTAATTACAAGGAAGGGAACTTTATCGGTCCTACTATTCTATCTGATGTAACTAGTGATATGGAGTGTTAAAATACCATAAAATACCATAAAATCTTCTTCTAACGCATTTTTAGCTTATACACAGAGTAAGCTTCCTAACATAAAAAATTGCTTCATTGTTTTCCTGGTTATGTGCAGGAAGAAATTTTCGGGCTTGTCCTACTCTGTATGGAGGTATGGTTTTGGTAGTTTTGTTTTAATTAAATTCTTATTTCTTAATTTTTGTCCATATTAGGAATTTTTCTTATTTACTGTTTCTATGGTAATTTATAGGCTGGGAGCTTGGAGGAGGCCATTGATATTGTGAACCAAAACCAGTATTTTGCTTGCACCCAATATCTTTTTTTCCTAGAAACAGAGGATTAGCCGACTTTGTAGTAAACTTCAAAAGCTGTAATTCTGAGACATTCATTGCTTTCAAGACTTAGAATTAGCCAATCTATTTGGATGGATGCTTCAGATATGGCAATGGAGCTACTATATTCACAACATCAGGTGCAGCTACAAGAAAATTTCAACATGAGATTGAAGCAGGCCAGGTGAGTGATGAATTTGAAGTTATCAAAATCTGAGTAAAATGTTTTAATTGCCATAAGAATAAATTATAATTAAACTTATCTTTGTTGAACAATTCTCAAAGGTTAGCATTAATATACCAATACCAGTTCCATTGCCCTTTTTCTCATTCATGGGTTCAAAGGCATCATTTTCAGGCGACCTCAACTTTTATGGTAAGATGCACCAATATTCTTTGAGTAGCATGGCATATTCAGAGTATTCTGTTTCCTAGACAACTGTGAAGCAATGTGGTCTGTTTATAAGATGCCGAATTAGTAAATCAGAATATACTCACAAATAGATGAAATTATCCCTTGTGTACTATTGTTTCTTCTAATATACTTGCTAGTTTTTGGTTTTCACAAAAAAAATTGATTTTTTTTATATGGAAAATATTTGTTATACTTCTTCCAGGAAAAGCTGGCGTACAGTTCTTCACTCAAATAAAAACAATTACATCACAGTGGAAGGATTCGTCAGGTCAGGGTGTGTCCATGGCATTTCCAACTTCGCAGAAAATATAGACACATTTCATTAACTACTTCAGATTACAAATCTTGAAAGAGCCATAGATACGTGCCATTAAGACAGCCATGCACTATGCCTTAAGAATAACCAACCCCTTTCCTTCACACTATGCTATTTGTATAATGTTTGAAGCTAAGACAGTATATCTAGAATGATATTTTCCAGCTATGATAGCTCCCCTGTATGGCCAAAATGAACATTATGGCGTAGAATTATGCTAAAACTTATGAAGTATTCAATTTCAAGCAACTTGTCTCTGCCCAATTCAAGACTCCATGGCAAAGCACCAGCTTCCTTAACATCAATATCTGATAGAGTGATCCAACCAAGTACAAAACAATATCTTTCAAGTATAAGCTCATGCACTTGGGAAGCTTCCCTATTTTTCCACACTTCCAAAATGCGACAAACAACAGAATAGAGATCAGACCAATTTAAACCCAGATCTTGAAGAACTTTGTGTTCTACAATACCCCAGTTATGAACCCCAATAACATCAATCTGTTGCTGAAAGAGATCAGCCATTCCATGCTCATCTGTGACTCCCTCATTCACATTTATAACACTTTGTACCACATGATATACCCATGATTCTAAATAGCATGTTCCTATTTTTAAATCTTCTCTCCAACAAACCAAATCCCAAGTTCAGTTTTTAAAGCAGCAATAAGGATATGATAGCTGGTCTGGTTAAAGAGAACCCCAAAAGAATGGAGAACCCCAAAAGTCTTTGCCAATCCAGACTCTGGCTTTAGCATGCATGCGCTTGGGTTGATGTGATAGCATACTCCCGTTTAGGTCATAGGATAACTGAATTGTGCTAGCATTTTACTCAGACCATAGTGTGATTGGATTTTCATAAAAATTATACCAGACAAAAATATGGGAAATATTCATACAGACATCAAGATACCTTCTTGTCAATCAGAGAACTGAACAATAGTAATCTAAAAAACACTAGTCATTTCAAGTTTCTTTATATACCAAAGAATTTCAGGATTACACCAAGAAGATACCAAAGAGTGGTCCAGCAGCAAGCAACAAAGGTAATATGGATTGTATAAAACAGAGACCCAAGTTCAAAACCTGAGTTGGTGTAGATGAGGCCACATGCAAGCCCTACCTGGTTTTGAATCCCAAAGCAACTGCTGTCAGTTTCTATCAGTATTTACCAAAAAAAAAGGATCACAAAGATTCACAAGCTTTCATCATAAGCTGCACTTGCATCCAAGCGCTACAAATCTTTCTCTTGGGTTTCATCCTGTAAATCCTAGGTCTTTCTCACACTAATATTTCAAGACAAGCTAATGCTGCAAGTCTTCTCTAAGTCTTACTTCACACAAACCCTAAGTCTTCCAACTCTTGTATTACACAAGCATAACGACTCCAAGACAAATACATACTTGAATAGTAAGTGATGGCAAAGGCTCTCTCCTCCCTTTATATAGAAGTAGGTGAAGTAGGAGACAACCTTTCTCAAAGGCCTCTCCTCCCTTTATAAGTAATAACAAAGGTTTAGTTCATAGAAACCCTAAGTCTTCTAACTCTTGTATCACACAAGCACAAAGATTCCAATACAAGTACATATTTGAATAGTAAGCATTGACAAAGGCTCTCTCTTGAGTCTTTCCTTCATATAGAAGTAGGTAAAAAAGGAGATCCCTTTTAAAAACCCCTTTTCTTCCCTTTATAAGTAATGACAAAGGTTTAGTTCACACAAACTCCAAGTCTTCAAACTCTTGTATCATGCAAGCACAAAGACTCCAAGACGAGTACATACTTGAATTGCAAGTAATGGCAAAGGCTCTATCCACAGAATACACAAAGTAATGTGATTAAGTGGTTGGGCACCACCTCCCAAGTGGAGCCCTTTCCAAGCCAAGTCTCACATGTCAAGCACTTCTCTATTACAAGGTTGCATGCTTTCCAAAATAGGTGCCCAAGATCAATGCTACTCCATAGGTGTAATTGGGTCCACAAGAACCTCCATTGGAGTGCCCTCCACGCAAGACTTACTTAAGCCAAACACTGTACCTCCACTTTTGTGCCATGTGGGCTATATCTGTTTTAGTGGATTTTTTTTTCTGGAGGCTTTTAATGTGTACTAGCTAATCTCTTGGCTTGAAGGCAGTCAATGATGAGGTGGCTTCTGTTGTGTTTCCTTTTTTGTTCCCTTTGTGTCAGCTAGAGATCGTAATGTTCTTCTATTTAATGACGTTATGAATGGCCTTATTCTCTTTATTATGTATTTTTTTCAGGTATTGTGTCAATCAGTTTGGTTTCCTGTCTCATTTGTGATGAATGTCTGTGTGTTTGGAGAAGCTGCTACTTAAATAACTGTCATTCTTTTTCAATTGTAAATGACATTTATATTTTGGTGAAAGAAGTCAGAAAGTTTTATTATCCATGTTATCATGAATATCACTTGCTTGCTTTTCAGGTGCTGCAGAAAGACATGTACAGGATACACTGCAAGGACTAACTGGACAATCAACAATACCCAATGTCTTCATTGGTAAGAAGAACCTCCTATATAGTATAAATTGGAATTATAGAGGCACAAGAAGTTCATATCAAGGTATAATTTTTTGGATCTGTTTGAGCATTAGATGTGTGGCATATAAGTAGAAATATATTATTTTTGTCTTAAACAAAAGTCATTCTTGTGAGTGAAAGGGGAGAGTTTCCAGATAAAGGTGAATTGGGTGGACATAAATTCAGTGGAAAGGATGTCTTTCCCAAAACCTTACATAAACAGAGAGCACAAAAGAATGCTTACTGTAGCACCATTCATACGAAAGTGTGGAATGCTTTAAAAATGGTCAGGGTGGCTCCTTTCTTTCCACTTTTCAATGGGCGAGTGCATTAAAATATTTTTCCCCTTGAATTTCGTATGTCAATTCGAAATAAACATCCTATAATCCCTTTTTCCTCTGTTGTAAAGGATAGAGGGAAAATATACTATGAAGTAGCGACATTAAGATGCAAGGTAATAATTGTGGATCTGAGCACTATAACCAACTGGTGCCTTGATCATGCTCAAGGAAGACATTTTTACAAGCAAACATTATAATATCATTATAGTAAACGATAGTCATGGGCTTTGGAAAGTTCAGGATTTCTCAGGATCTTAGTCTGTAGGCTTGTTAATCCAAGATCTGTGAAATTCATTTGGTTCAAACCTTATATTGCTAGATATAGGAACATCCCTTGTTCGTACATGTATGCTTGTCACATAAATATAGTCTACTAGACATGTTTAGACTAATATATTACTCCTGCTGCATCAACTACTTTTGGGACAGTGAGAAGCGAGTATGGTTTTATTTTCTCTTCAAACATAAGGATATTAATTGACTTGCATGCCTTGTTACAAAACTTGGCTAAGTTTTTGAGTACTTATGAGAGAAATTTGGCTTGGCATAGCAAACAAGCTGAACTGATTCTCTGGTGAGATACACTTGCTGCCAGTGAGTCTGATTGGGAGTAATTGGAGCCCTTGGTTCCTCCTCCAGGTATGCTAGTATAAGTAATAGGATATTTACCGTCAATAGATTTTCTTCCCTTTTGGTGTGTTCTTGAGATTCACAATATTTTCACAATATTTAAAAAAAAATAAAAATACGCAGGCGTCGCTTAACCGAGTGGTCCTAAGGTCATTAATTAAACTCCTCTATTTTGCATTCTCCCATCATGTATCTTGGGAAAGAAATGCTAATGTTCACTGTTTATATATTGGAGTTCAAATTTGAATCATAAGGATGAATGTGATTAACCATTGCCATATTTCCCTCATCCTACCTCAGATACCCCCTTTACCTCCTCAACCAGCCTCTGTAGGGCTCGGTCTTTCCTTTTTACAGTCCCTTGTGGACTGTGGATTGCCTTTAGGGATGCTTTCGGTGGTCCCTTTAGCATCCTATTTAAACCCAAAATAGGCTCACTCCCAGGCCTGTAAGTGCATTGAACATCGTGCAAACAGACTCCATTTTCATAGCTTCCAAACCCACAACATTTCTAGGGGAATCTCTTCCTTTAAAGTTATATTATTTGTTATAGACTGTACAATTTCCTACCTTGTAAGATAGCCTACAACTAAAGTAAAATGCCGTGATAGGAAGGCATCAAATGGCTTTGGTAAAGCATCAACCATCTCTTTCATAGTCAATAGTTATTAACACCATTCTTTATCTAGAATTTACTGAATTCAGAAGGGTGGTGTCCTCTAACTCTTAAATGCACTATTGAAACCTGAAGCTAGAAAAGTGATATAGATTGATCTATAAACTCACACAAATATAATCGTACAAGACTACAAAATGATATTCTCTTGATAACCAACCCCTTTCCTTCACACTATGCTCTTTGTATAATGTTTGAAGCTAAGAGAGTATATCTAGAATGATATTTGCCAGCTGTGATAGCTCCCCTGTATGGCCAAAATGAACATTATGGCGCAGAAACCATATGAAATGAAATGACACAAAACTACAACCAAACAGATTTAAATTATATATAAGAAATTAAAGCATCAGATTAAGTAGGTCTAATATATGAATTACAGTATGGCTTCATAATTGTGCCCATTAGGATACAGGTTTCATGGTTAAACATCTATGTCAGGATGCTCTAGTTTAAAACTAAGAATCAAGGGAATAATGGTTCTCTCTGCTCTATTTCCATTTCACATTTTCCTTCTAAATCAACATGAACGAGGATGCTTCCCCTTGAATGAGTATAGGCAGCATAGGATGATTAGCAGCATTGTTCTAGTTGTCTATTTTAAATGTTTTAAATGCACTTTCAATTTTAAGAGATTAGCAGCAGAACATGAGGGAGTTGTGACTTGTGAGCATATGTTGTCAATATATTTAACATCTTTCAAACATTATTTTAATCTTTTGTTTCGATATCTTTGTCAGTAATTTTTTATTCTGATCTGTTGCTTGTACCCATTCTTTTGGTGACAATGCAGGGATGGTAGGCATTCTATATCAAATGGCAGACAGAGATGGCTGAAAGAGCAGTTTCTATAGTAGAAATTGTAAAATAGAGTGCCCGCTACAAGTCTCTTGAAGTAGGAGATTACTAGAGAGCTATGGAACTTTTAAAAAAGACTGAAATGGGATTCAAAGATGTTAGCAAAGACCAGCAAACCAGCAAACCAATTGTGTGCTGTTAGCAAAGACCAGCAAACCAATTGTGTGCTGTTAAGTTCCACTGGGGGAAAACTTATAATAACAATGCGATTTCATCTCCTTGGTCGATGATAGTCATCTCCCAAACTAGACCCTGTGGATGTCCTTATAATAAGAATGCGAGCTACAAGAACAAGAGCATCATTAGTATAAGCAAACCTCCCATATTGAGAAGAGACTACTAGAAAATCAATCCCATCTTTACACTTCAGGCTGTTAATGAAGAAGTTAGGCACCAATCCTCAAAAGTTTTGTGTTGCGTGTGGGCATTTTTAAGGCCCTTCAACCGTACTTTTAAGAAAGTTTTTTTATTTTAGAGATTGTGAAATACTGGCATATCTGAGCCTTTCATCATTTCTATAATGAGGTTTAATGAGATAAATATAGATTGGCTTCACACAGTTTAAGGACATTCAGAGTCCATACTATATCAAGAGAACCATTGGTGTAAGGGGGTTTTGCGTAGGCAATGAAATCCCTTTTGTGATTTCCTGGTGTTAAACACACAAGAAACTGGACCCTGTGGATGTCCTTATAATAAGAATGCGAGATACAAGAACAAGAGCATCATCAGTATAAGAAAAACTCCCATCCTCTACCTTCAGAACTTGATTTACTAGGTGTTCTTCAAGTTCGATGGATAAGGCACGCCTCATAACAAGCTCATGTAACAGGTTAAAGCATGCTTTGTGAACATAATCAAAACTGTGCCTATTTTTGTATTACTCATGAGTAAATATTTTATTGGAAGAGATTTTCTTTTTCTATTTATTTATTTATTACATTCGCTCAATTTGGTTTGTTGAAAGATCACATTAATATGGCTTTTAGGTAGTGATTAGACTAGAAATATTGCACTAGTCTTGCTAGTGCATCACAAGTCTACCTTTGATACAAGCACACAGTGCAAACATGAAAGAAAATGAATACATTTTTCATAACTGTACCTATTTTTGTTTTACTCATGAGTAAATATTTATGTCTTCCCCAAAACTGGAGACTGAAATACGTTTTCCAAAACTGTGCCTAATTTTGGATTACTCATGAGTAAATATTTATGTCTGCTGCAAAACTAGAGACTGAAGATAAATGTAGATCTATAGCTTATTATAGACTAACATAGAATAGTCTGCTTTTTCTTTTTGGGAAATATGTCTCTTATAGAATCACATGGCCTCATCTGTACCTTTCAAACCTGCGACTCCATGTTAATACAAGCTTGGTCACCTTGCTGCTTGCCAGATCCCTGTGTGCTCTTGTTTTGTGCACTGTATTTGATCATTGATCTATTTTCGATCCATGATCAGCAATCGGATGAGATGTGTCCATAACAAGATTCTAATCCTTAAAGTTAGAGCTATAGGGGAATATTCTTTAGGTGTGGAAGGATGTAGCATTCAAATTTTAGTAGGAAGTGGACCAGGTTTATCCCCATATACAACATCAATTCCTAGCACACTTGGCAATTTCATAGGATAGTCTCCAATGAATTCTGATAATATGTTTTGGTGTCCATAAGGAGATCCTCTATAGAGGATTGGATGGCAGTATTGATTTACGAATCTACTCCATGAGTTTGTGCAAAGTAATTAGGCTAATCTAAGAGAAGAGTCAAGTGATTCATGAGAAGAGGTTGTGCTCATGAAAAGAAGGTGCTTAAAGAGTAGAAGTTAGATTAGCGTAGTTTGAGAGTTGCTTGTAATGATTGAATTGAGGATGATTTAATGGGTAATCGAAAGGTCTGTTGCGATTATTATGAGCATAAATTAAAGAGGTATTTTTTTAAAAAAAAATTTAAAAAAAAAATCACTGCCGTCGCTTAAGCGACGCCTATATCTATCGTTTATCCGATGCTTGCCCATGATATCCATAATTTAAGCAATGCCTCTATCTGCCGTTTATCCGATGCTTGCCCATGATATCCGTCTCTTAAGCGACGCCTGTAGCTGTCGCTGATCCAACGCTTACCCATGATACCCGTCGCTTATCTGACGGACATTCTGTCGGTTTACCGACGGCCTGAAGATTATTTTCTCAAAAAAATTTCACTACCGTCGAAGATATTCCGTCGCTTAACTGACGCTTTAAATTTAACCGATGGTTACTTAGGTGTCGCTTAACCAACGGTTACTTCGGTGTCAGAAAACCGACAACAAGTTTCCGACGCTTAAAAAAAATCAAAGTGTCGTACATGCGACAGGAAAGTGTTGAAAATATGACATGAAGGCCATCGGATTTTTGGTCAAAATGTAGTAGTGTCACTTTGAAATGAGAACCTCAAATGCAAATAGCAAAAGATTAGATCTTACCGATTTGAGGTGTCTGTCCTGCTTCTGGAGCTGGATGATCTAGGGTTTGTTAGAGAAACCCTAATTTTAAAAACTTGGAATCTTTTAGATATGATTAGATAGAAATATATATCTCTTCAAATGGAGCTGTCCAATGTACTCCTTTTCTAAAAATAGTGGAGGGAATCTCTCGGAATAGGAAGCCCTAGTTTTCCAATTTCTTCTACAGAAATTCCTGTTACTGTTTCTATAATATATCCAAAGTTACTGCTCCTCTATGTATGAAATATTTCACTAAGGTAACGCCAAATGTCCCTGATATAACACCATAGGTTTCATCAGAATTGGTTTCACCAATTGGGATTTATGATCATTTTCCCAAGGTGACTTGTTACAGGACTATTCAGAACAATGAAGTTGTACGGCATGCCACGTGTCACTGGTTCATCTTCAGGTTTTGAAATTCAGACCAAAAAAATTAAAGTCCATGATATTTCTATAACATCTTCAAGAATTATATTTGCACCTTTGTAGCCAAATCTATAGCAATTTTACCTAGTTGTCCTCTTTAGGGATGAATTCTGGAAGAGGCTAGAACCCTAACATGGAGGGATCATATATCCTAGAATATAGTGAATATGAGGATGAATTTTGGACAGAATGTTCATCAAGATTATATCTTCAGTCTCTACAATTTTTAGCTCCTGAACCTTTTCCAATATTGGGATATAGTGAATATAACAAAACTTAGTAGTTTTAGTATTTATGGTTTTTCTAGCTCCGGGTCAAACTAGGGTTTGACTTTCCCGGAGTTTCACCCAACAAAAAATATTAATTGAGGTCTCTAAAATTTGATTTTAATGAGGAGAGAAATCCTATGTTGGGCTCACTCAAAATTTCTTCTTTCGCAAGAAGCCCTAGTTTCCCACACCGAAAACTGAAAATGCTCGAAATCGAATTCTGCTTCGACAGAAAGATGTGCCCTTCAATGGAGAGTCAGCCTATCCTTATTTTTCTGATCAATTGTGGAGAGAGAACCAAAATGTAAGAATCCATAGATTCTATAGTTGCACAATGTCTTCTTTTCAGGTTGGCTCTGATCCCATGTTAACTTTTCATATGCTTAGCTAAGACGTCAGTACTTCATTTCATTTTCATAACAAAAGCATATAAACAATATCACTGAAAGATAGAAAAGCACAACCATACAAAAGGAACACAAATATTTATCCTGGGAAAACCCTAAAGGGAAAAACCCAGCGAAATATTCCTCAATATAGATGCCCCACAAAGATAAAAGATAAAACCAGCAAGGAGATCAAAGCTTGATCCTCCTCCTTCTCCAGCTACTTCTCTTCTCCACTAATGCACTACACAAGTGAGAGTGTGTGTGTTCCAAATGAGGAGCACTACACCTCTATTTATATTCATCCGTTCACTTAAGTTAAATCATCTGTCATGTAGGCTCGAGTTAATCATGTAGGCTCGAGTTACACATGCAGGCTCAAGTTACCACACTGGGGTGCTAATGACCCACCTTTACAATTAGAGGGAACTTCCTCATGACTCTTATTAGTTCTTCCAATTAGGAGCATCAGGGTACAAAGTAATACAAGTGGTTCTCCCGGTAGGACCATCGGGGACCACAAAAGATACATATAGAATATTCTTCGAAGTTACAATATTTCAACAAGGTGACCTGAGTATCTACGAATGGCTTTCTCTTGGTTGAAGAGGAATATCAGTGTGAGGTAGAAATCTAGTGAGGACATACACATTCATGGTTAAAAATTTTATTTGTTTACAATTTTTTATTATTCAAATACATGCATACACAATGGCATGAACTCTACGATGATGAATTCATAAACCATTTGCAGCAACCAAATACCAGAAAAACAAACAAATAAATACACCATACCAACTAATTAACCCAACTCAGTTCATGATGCTGAGTGAGCCTTAAAATTTACCAATTTACACTAAGTACTTGGGCATAAGTCCCTAATTGGTTCAACTATGGGAAGTACTTGGGCTCTACCCAAAAACTCATTGTGAGGAGTCCCAAAGGAACCCCAAAGTAGCTGGCTGCTGAGAGGAATTGCCAAGCAAAACGGGAAATGACCCCTTCCGATTGAGTAGAAACACCCATGAGGAACAAGCCAAGCGATGTCTTCTAGCAGTCTTGGTGGCCGAGTGACCACCTACAACCAATAGAAAGCCACTGAAACTAGGGTCCAAGCATCATTCCCACTAGTTTCATACATAAAAACATAATTGATCCTCCATGCTCTTCCGCACGCCTAAGAGGAAAACCACCACCATTTTGAACACTCAATCGACACCATTGAAACTGTTCTCAGTGATCTCCCACACCATCGAAAGGCCACACAGCCTCTGATTTTGATTCAGACCCATATCAGTCTAAACCAGACCTCCATACTGCACCATCAAGCTCCATGGCTAGTGCAAATCTGGATCCATTTTTTGGCATAGCCATAGCAACTAGACCTATGTCCACATCACAACCTATCACCCATAAGCTGGCAAGTGGCCCAAGCATAGTCATGTAGACTATCATTAGTCAGCTACCACCACCCATAGTGACCATCCAAGCTGGCCCACTTGCAACACACGGGGTCGGTGGCCCCTCCTCATACACTACCCCTTGGCCCATCTACAATGGTGCCACCACAGGAACCCCCACCTGTGCAGATGCATTATGCACCTACAAACCCCAACACCATTGTAGCCCCATCCCACATCAACTTCGGGTCAAATCTGCCATTCATGGCTCATCTTAACTTGCCTGACTTGGATAGATTAACAAATTACCCATTATCCATCAAGCCTTTTGGCCTTCAATGCCAACTAAGCTACCATCAAACATCCCAAAGTTTGAAGGCAAAGGAGTGGAGTGTCACCAAAACTACATAATGACATTTCATTTGTGGTGCTCATCCAACAGCATCGTAGACAAGTCCATCAGGCTGAGGCTATTCCAACACCCCTTACAGGTGTTGCGGCCAAATGTTACATTGAGCTACTACAAGACAAGTACCTGGACTTCAACTCACTAGCCTTCATGTTGTTAAATTTTCATATGCTTAGCTAAGACATTAGTATTTCAATTCATTTTCATAACAAAAGCATATACACAGGATCACTGAAAGAAACAACATCACAAGAACAACACATATTTATCCTTGGAAAACCCTAAAGGGAAAAACCTAGCAAAAGATTCCTCAATATAGATGCCCCAAAAAGGTAAAAGATAAAACCAGCAAGGAGATCAAAAACCTGATCCTCCTCCTTCTCCAGCTACTTCTCTCCTCCATAAGTGCGCTACTCAAGTCAGTGTGTGTGTTTCGAATGAGGAGAGCTGCACCCCTATTTATATTCATCCACTCACTTCAATTAACTCATCCGACATGTAGGCTTGAGTTAATCATGTAGGTTCGAGTTACACATGTAAGCTCAAGTAACCACACTCGGGTGCTAATGACCCACCTTTACAATTAGAGGGGACAACCTCATGACTCGTATTAGTTCTTTCGATTAGAAGCATCAGGGTATAAGATAATACAAGTGGTTCTTTGGTAGGACCATTGAGGACCACAAAATATACATATATAATATTCTTCAAAGTTACAATATTTCAACACTCCCCCTTAATGAGGAGGGTATTCTACAACAACAACAAAAATAGTAGGAGAGGACATCATCAACATCATCAGGGTAACACATCTATAAATCATTGGAAGCTTTTCAACATCATATAGTCTTTGTCTTCAATTTTCAATGACAACAACTCTTTGATCAACATCAACATATTTTGACCTTTATATCAGCAACATCTTCAACACTTTGACCTTTTGATCAGCAACATCTTCAACACTTTGAAATTTTGAACAGCAACATCGTAAGCACTTAGACCTTTCAATCAGCAGCAACATCTTTAGCACTTTGATCTTTCGATTAGAAACAACATCTTTAGCATTTTGTTCTTTCGATCAGCAACCTGATTGGTAACATCATGATCAGCACCATAATCATACTTCAATTCTCAAACAGCATCATCATCATGATATTCTGATCTTTTGATTAGTACGTCGTCATCATCACATACTGATCATTTGATCAGTACATTATCGTCATCATACTCTGATCTTTAGGTTAGTACATCATCATCGTCATACTCTGATCAGTACATCATCATCATCATACTCTAATATTTCGATCAGTACATCATCATCATGCTCTGATCTTTTGATCAGTACATCATCATCATCACACTCTGATCTTTCAATCAGTACATCATAATCATCATCATACTCTGATATTTCGATCAGTACATCATCATCATCATACACTGATCTTTCGATCAGTACATCATCATCATCATAAAAACATCAACATCATCAAAACATCAACATGATCCTTCCTTTCAGAATTACAGGATTTAGGTCTTTACGGAGTTACCAATGATCCTTCCTTTCGAAATTACGGGATTTAGGTCTTTACGGAGTTACTAATGATCCTTCCTTTCGGAATTACGGGATTTAGGTCTTTACAAAGTTACTAACGATCCTTCCTTTCAGAATTACGGGATCAACAGATTTGTGGAACTCAGACAATCCTTCCTATTGGAATTATGGGATCAACACATATGTGGAACTCAGACAATCCTTCCTATTGGAATTACAGGATCAATTCAAAGATCCTTCCTTTCAGAATTAAAGGATTTAGGTCTTTACGGAGTTACTAACGATCCTTCCTTTTGGAATTACAGGATCAACATAGATGTGTAACTGAGACAATCCTTCCTATTTGAATTATGGGATCAACACATCTGTGGAACTTAGACAATCCTTCCTATTGGAATTACGGGATCAATTCAATGATCCTTCCTTTCAGAATTATGGGATTTAGGTATTTACGGAGTTACTAACGATCCTTCCTTTTGGAATTATGGGATCAGCACAGATGTGGAACTCAGATAATCCTTCCTCTAGGAGTTATGGGATCAACACATGTTCTCGAGTACCGAAGTCATCGGATCCGTTCTGAACCGAAGTTCAAGGATGATAGAATCCTACCACGTTCACGGGGACCGAGATCTCTGAATACATTTTGAAACGAGGTTCAAGGATGATGCAATCCTACCACTTTCACAGGGGCCAAGACCTCTGGACACATTTTGAACCGAGGTTTAGGAATGATGCAATCCACCACTTTCATGGGGGCTGAGACCCCTGGATACATTTTGAACTGAGGTTCAGGGATGATGCAATCCACCACTTTCACGGGGGCCGAGACCTCTAGATACATTCTTAACTGAGGTTCAGGGATGATGTAATCCACCACTTTCATAGGGGCTAAGACCTTCGGATACATTTTGAACCGAATTTCAGGGATGATGCAATCCTACCACATTCACGAGGGCCAAGACGTCTGGATACATTTTGAACGGATGTTCAAGGATGATGCAATCCCACCACATTCATAGGGGCCGAGACCTTTTGATACATTTTGAACAAAATTTCAAGGATGATGCAATCCCACCACATTCACAAAGACCGAAGTCACCAGATCTATTTTAGACAGATGTACCAGGATGATAAAATCCCTCTTCATTCTCGAGGACCAAGGTCAGCGGATCACTTTTGGACAAATGTCCTGGGATGATACAATCCCTCTTCATTCTCGAGGACCGAGGTCACTGGATCATTTTAGGGTAGATGCCCATGCAATCCCACTGCAACATCACTAAGCTTGCCTTGAAATTGTTCAAACTTTACACAAGACAGAGGCTTCGTTAGCACATCAACAACCAAACCATCATCATCTACATCTTCAGTATGTGAATACTGAACTATCACCATCTGTATCTCAAGTATGTGAATACTGAAAGCATCATCATCTATATCTTCAGTATAGAAATACTGAAAGCATCATCATCTCCATATTCAGTATAGAAATACGAAATCACCATCATCTACATCTACAGTATGTAAATATTGAAACATCATCTATATCTTCAGTATGGGAATACTTAAACATCATCATCTGCATCTTATCTCGTATGTATAAATACCATATTTCTATGTGTTACAATGGAACATAGGGTTCTCTGTCATCACAACTCTGGTTATCACATAGAATCATTGTAGTATCCATATTCAGTTCAAAGAGACCTGATATCAGCTTCCGAAGCCATATGGCTTCACAACTTAGCAGAGCAATCTGCTATGTATCTCGCTTCAGCCATGCTACAAGAAACATTGGACTATTTCCTGCTAAACCATGAACTCATAGCAGACCCCAAACAAAAGCATCTACCTAATGTGCTTTTCATGTTTGAGATACTTCCAGCCCAATCTGCATCTATGTAGCCATACAATCTATACTCATGGCTACCATCATAATATAAACCAAAGTCTATAGTCCCTTTCAGATATCTCATCACATGTTTTGCAGTTACTAGGTGAACCCATCTTGGTTGAACAAGATATTGACTTAATGTGTTCAAAGCAAAACAAATGTCTGGTCTAGTATTTTTTAAGTACATCAATGAACCAATGATTTGTCTATAATGAGTCATATCCACTAACTCTGATGAGTCATCAGCTAACAGCTTCAGGTTGGATTCCATGGGTGTGGCCATGAATTTGCATTCCAACATATTGAATCTCTTCAATATCTCTACCGCAGACTTTCCTTGGTTGAGAAATATTTCTTCTGAACTTTGCCATACTTCCAAACCTAGGAAATAATGCATTAACCCAAGGTCTTTCATCTCAAATTCTTCTGCTAGTTTCTTCTTGCTTTCCATGACCCATTTCTCATTTATTGTCAAGGATAAGTCATCCACATATAATAACATGATGACAAGTTCATCTTCTACAACCTTGAGATAAAGGTTAGGATCAACTTTACTCTTGGTAAATCCCATGCTTGACAAGAAACTATCTATTCTTCCATACCAAGATTTGGGAGCTTGCTTCAGCCCATAGAGGGCCTTCTTCAACTTGCATACATGACTCCATCTGGCTTCAACTTCAAATCCTCATGACTATTCAATGAAAAAAATCTTTCTCAATCATACCATTAAGGAAGGCTTGTCTTTACTTTACCATGGAAGAAACTACCATGATAGTTCTGAAGGAAGTAAACCTTACTTCCTGGAGTAAGTGTCTCTTTAGAATTAATTCCCTTTTTCTGAAAGAAACCTCTGGCCACAAATCTTGATTTATACTTCTTGATACTTTAGTCAACTACATGATCTATTTTGTATATCCATTTGGAGGATACACTACTCCTTCCTTCTGGTTTGGGAACTATATCCCATACATCATTCTAGTATTCTTTTATCATGAGTTCTTCTTTTTAGATCATCAACATATCCTAGTCTTCTGCATTCAAGTTTGAAGGTTGGAACCCACTTTACTCTTGGTAAAGTCTCAATCCATCAAGAAGTTGTCTATCACGTTGTACCATGTTGAACTCAGATATCTTCTGTAGTCACTCCCACTGAAGTGGAGTATTGTCTTCCTTCTTCATTCTATACAGGTGGTTCTATGCTTGATATATACTGGTCAATAGAGTATGTCATGTCATAGTCTATTCTTTCTGAGGAAAATAACGAACCTTTTTTTGTACACTTGTTCTTGTAGATCCATATGGAGGATAATATGTACTTCCCTTTATCTCTCGAAATCATATCGTATACATCATTCCCCATGATCAACTATTATTCTTTGATCATAGTTTCTTTTATAGAATTGTTTTCTTCATCTTGATTTATCTCTCATACCCATGGTGGTCTTCATCCTTTGAGGTGGATATACCGCTTTCTAAAGCTCTTTCTTCCATCATGGTGTCTCTGACCCTGGGAGCTTCAAATTCATTTTTATTGGATTTTCATCACTTGTTCTTTGGAACAAGTCTCATCCTTCTTTTCTTGTAGGAGGTTGTACAGGACCTTTCCTACAATTCAATTGCACCAGTTGCATGGTTAGAACTATTTCATGAAACATATGCATAACGAAAAAATTCTTATGCATCATGCAACTATTTATCCAATACAACATTCATCCATATCTCACAAAAACTTTCTAGATGCCTTCCATATCTACCATGGCATCATTGATATTGTGCACTAATCCAATATGTCAACAAAGAGGTTTGATAAGTAACACTGGAGAGTTGTATAGCGCCATGAGCTACTTAACCATCACATGCATATTAGTAGTATTAATGTAAACAATCTAACATGGATAACACATCAACTGAATATAATCAAATGTATAACAAAACAATATCATGAAATGGCAACTAAATGCTTATATTTTATTTGTTTCATGGGTAGACTCCATATTGATCATTTTGCTTTATCATCTTCTTCATTCATGAAATCATCATTTTGTATCCAAATGATAATATGAATAAGAGGTTCTTCAAGAATTAAGTTTTTCATATTCATCATTGCTTGAGGGATCTTCTTTTAATGGTGAGAGCTTGATCTTCAAATGCTCCCATCTTCTTCTTCTCTTCTTATTAGTCAAGTTGAAAGTAATCACTTACTTCTCGCATACATTCTTCTTCTACTGCTTCAAGTTGTTCTGCATTCTAGATCTTCACATTCTTCAACTGTTTTCTCAAAGCCATCTTCTGATTTAAGTTCTTATATTCAAATAGATTGATCAAGGAATCAAATATATTCGGTGTCTTTAGGGAAGACACTTTTGGTATAAGTTTTTCCATGATTGAATCAACAATGATCTTCTTGGCCTTGATCAAGTTCTTCTTGTGTAAGGCTTTGGGCCTCATCTTCGTATGGAATTGGAACATATCTACTCATGTAGGTGTCCAATTCATTTTCTTCAGAGAGATCAAATACTTCCATTCTTGGAAGTTGTCAACTGATGTGATATATCACTTTGAAATGAGAACCTCAAATGAAAATAGCAAAAGATTAGATCTTACCAATTTGAGGTGTCCATCGTGCTTCTAGAGCTCGCTGATCTAGGGCTTGTCAGCAAAACGCTAATTTTTAAAACTTGGAATATTTAAGATATTATTGGATATAAATATAGATCTCTTCAAATGGAGTTGTCCAATGTACTCCTTTTCTGAAAACAGTGGAGGAAAGCTCCTAGAACAGGAAGCCCTAGTTTTCCAATTTCTTCTCCATAAATTATTGTCACTGTTTATGTGATATCTCTAAAATTACTATTGTTTTATGTCTGAAACTTCTCACTAATGTAACCTCGCATGTTCCAGATCCAACACCATAGTTTTCGTCAGAATTGGTTTCACCAATTCGGATTTATGATCATTTTCCTAGTGTGACGTCTTACAGGACTGTTCAGAATAGAAAAGTTGTATGGCATGCCATGTGTCACTGGTTCATCTTCTGAGTCTAATATTTACACCATAGAAAGTACAGTTTGTGATGTTTTTGGAACATCTTTAGGAATTCGATTTGGACCTAGGCAGCGCAAGCTATAGCAATTTTCTCCAGGTGTCTTGTTTAGGGATGAATTCTAGAAGAGGCTGGAACCATAACTTGATGGGATCATATCTCCCAGAATATAGCAAATATGAAGTATAATTTTGGACACAATGTGCATCGGGATTTCATCTTCATCCTCTGCAATTTTTAGCTCATGAACCTTTGCCAATCTTGGGATATAGTGAATTTACCAAAACTTAGCAGTTTTAGTATTTAGGGTTTTTCTGGCTCAGGGTCAAACTAGGGTTTGACTTTCCCATAGTTTCATCCAACCAAAAATATTGATCCAGGTCTCTAAAATTCAATTTTCATGAGGATAGAAATCCTATGCTAGGCTCACTCAAAAATTCTTCTTCTGCAAGAAGCCCTAATTTCTTTCGGGGAGAGAGAGAGGGCTATTTTTCCTTGTGAAAGTTGTCATGTTCAGGTTAGCTCTAATACCATGTTTAATTTTCATATGCTTAGCTAAGAAATCAGTATTTAATTTCATTTTCATAACAAAAGAATATACATAGGATCACTGAAAGAAACAACATCACAAGAACAACACAGATTTATCGTGGAAAAAACCTAAAGGGAAAAACCCAGCAAAAGTTTCCTCAATATAGATGCCCCAAAAAGGTAAAAGATAAAACTAGCCAGAAGATCGAAAACCTGATCCTCCTCCTTCTCCAGCTACTTCTCTCCTCCACAAGTGCACTACTCAAGTGAGTGTGTGTGTCTCCAATGAGGAGAGCTACACCTCTATTTATATTCACCCGCTCACTTCAATTAACTCATCCAACATGTAGGCTCGAGTTAATCATGTAGGATCGAGTTACACATGTAGGATCAAGTAACCACACTGGGGTGTTAATGACCCACCTTTAAAATTAGAGGGGACAACCTCATGACTCTTATTAGTTCTTCCGATTAGAAGCATCGGGGTACAAGATAATACAAGTGGTTCTCCTGGTAGGACCATCGGGGACCAAAAAAGATACATATAGAATATTCTTCAAAGTTACAATATTTCAACGCATGTTCCGAAAGTATTTCCAACTCCCTGTCAGATATGATGAGGGGGTGGAGATCCTATTATCATGCCATCAAAACATTGCCACTCATATAAATTACCATATCCATGAGTGGCGGCAATGCCATAGCCTATGAAAAATAAAACTTGACAACAGGATCTTCTTGGATTGGTTCCTTAAGACCTTGATCCTGCCCATAGAAAAATATGTCACATCTGAATGTCCCCAATTCAAAGAAGAGCACATACTGAAGGTCCAAAAGTTTGACCTTATCTATGCTCAGTTTGGATACCTGTACATTGTAATTCCATATGCTCCCTGGTCGAGCACCTCATATCGTGATGCACCGGGGGCATCCCATGCTACGGACGACATCATAGGATTGGTCCCCCAATAGTCATAGCCTTAACTGACACCACCTACCATTACACCACAACCAAGTAACACTAATAATGTTTCTTACCAAAACCAAGCCTCGGACTATGCTAGAAAGATGTCCCAGTCCGAAGCAACAACTCCCTACGCATAGGCTGTGACACTGTAGCAGGCTCAGGCCATGGCTTCACCGAAATAGTATTATGTGGTTAAAATTACCACATTTGTAGCACCACCAACCCCACAAATATACTATGCACTGTCAGTGCAAGCAGTTCAAGCCCGCGCCCCCGCTCCACCCACTCCATTGGGACAAGTGTTCGCATAACGAAACTGTCCCAACCAGACTGCCCCCAACAATCAACAAGGGAAAGCTCAAAATAACCGACCTTGTAACCAAGGAAATAACCAACTACAGGGAGGCGGTCAACAACCAAACGTTCCCAACAATGCCACGGCAAACTGGCCAGCCCAAAACCCCCCATGATAGAATGCACCAAGATGCAACACCCCATTGCACACAAACCAACTGTGCACACTCTATGATGTTTATGGGAACTACACATTCAAGTGTCTCCTCATGGCTTGTGCTAAGCAAGCGATTCAAAACGAGGCCCAACAGGCTGCCAATCAAGCCCAACCCAACCCGACACCACAAGGACCTCCCTGCATGGTGCTTCAAAACCCATGACTAGTCCAAGGATTGGTGTCAAGTTAATCCATGAATATGGGTGTCTATTTTGGGGGGTCTTATGAGAAAATAAATATATTTCTTCATGTTTTTCAACTTTGGGAAAACAAAAGTGGTATTTTTTATTAGAATTTCACTTTTAAGTAAAAACAAAACTTTCATAGAATTATGTTATCTTTCTATTCATAATTTTTTCAATTGTTTTTTTATTGAGCTTTGATATGTATTTTTGGAAAATGTTTGATGGTGTGTCCTTATAAAATGAAAGGACTAAAAAATAGTCATGTTTGGTTTCGCCCCTGAAATCATTGTTAAACTTGTGTTTTGCAAAAGAAAAATATGCTACGACAATATAAACACAATATACTAGAGGATGACTATAAGTTTGTAACCAACGGATCTATATACTAATTATAATATTTTTTTGAATTCAGTCAATGGGGAAACCTTATCAATTTTCAACATGTTTTTGGTTGCACTACTTTTCTCTCAATTGACTACAAAACTTTAAAATCTAGGAACACCCTTTTGAAGTAGAAACTCCAATTAACAACACCATATTTGTTTCAATTTTTTTGGTGGTGTATTTTTGAAGTTATATATTTTTCATTTCACCAGATTTTGAAAGAGATGAAATGAAACTCGACACATGTTAAGAAACAAAAAAAAATAAAAATATCGGATCTCACCTATACACAACAAAATCTATACCTACAGAAAATAGATTCAATGATGAAACTAATGGTATCAAGTCTAACAGTCGATTTGTAGTGTAAGACATCCATTTTACCTTCCAAAAATGGAGAAACTTGAAAACTATGAAGGTTTCATGTCTCAAAGGTTATTCGACCGAATAATAATTTTCCATTACGAAACTATTATTTACAACAAAGGGTGTTCAACCGAAAAACCAAACACAAAAAAAAATCCGGTGTCTCTGTCAATTTTAATGGTTCACCGTTAAACATTATTTGGCCGAAAAAAGGATCAATTATTCGGTCGAATAACTATAGTTATTTGGCCGAATAAAAATGTTATTCGGTCGAATAAATATAGTTATTAGTCGAATAACTTATTCTATGTTTCTCAGGAACTCAATTCTCACAGAAGTGTTACCCAAGTTCACGCTTTCACCACCCAGTCTCGAACTAAGTTAGCAGGGGCTTCAGGTTTTTTTTCTTTTCCAGAAGCAATGTTAGAGGTCATGGTTTCTTCTAACAATGTCTAGATCTTAAATTTTCCATTCAGGTAATTGGAGCCATCGAGCTTATTTGATTCATTCATGTATGAATCCACCAAATATTTTTTCATTGTGAACACAAAAAATAATTCCTTCCATGATATTAAAAAGAAAATGTGTTTAGTTGCTTCAATTCTACAATTTAATCACCAGATAAAAAAATACCTCCTCTTTTTACATCTTTGGGATTATACCTTCAATCATGCCACCTTCATTCTCTACATGCAGGATGCAGTATTCTCGAGCCTTCAATCACATGCAACAACACTACTTTATCACTAGCACATGCCCGACCATTTCCCTCATAGATGGGATATTCTATTCCAGGTCGTAGTGCTTAACAATAGTCAAACAATAACCTCGACTCTTCGAATAATTATGGGAATCCTATTTTACAAATCTGTGACTTCTCATATTGTTATACACAATAGCTATTCACCAACAAATAATCTAAACTCTATTGCAGCCTATTTCATTTGTGACATCTATTAACACATCAAAAAAACAATTTTATTCACGGTAATGCTGGCTCCATATAGCCATGGTGGCGGAAACTCCTTCATAATGTCTCTTTCGAATATGAATCCCACAAAATATTTATTCTTGTGGTCTTCTATAGTGGCTCTATCTGCCAATACTTTGGAATGGTAAAATAATGCGTGTAGGAAGTTCATTCCTTTACACAATGCGGAGGCCAACAATCTGTAGACCTCGACTCTCCACCATAGAATGAATTGGGATCACCCACAACACAGGTGCAATGTAATAGCAATTAAAAAAAAAATTACACAACACCAAACGTTCATGGATGCCAAAAGCACTAGACCATGGTGCACAAAAATGATGGCCATGATCGCCTGAGAACAATACCACAAGCAACAAAATGCCCCATTAATATTATAGTTCAAGGTTACGATGAGAATCTCTAGCAATAAAAATCACATACATCGTTTCTCTCCTATAGTGGGTGAATCATCTGAACCAAGCCTCCACTAATAATGACAACAATCTTCAATGGCATTTTCAGGAGATTTTACAATCTTAACTTCCATGGCATAAAGTTCGAGGTTCCCTCCAACAAGTGACTCCTACATACTGAGAATTTCCATTATTGCAACTTCTTCAAAAAAGATACACTTTTCATTCATTGCATCAATATGGGCTTGTCATCCTACAACCCTTCTCAGGTCCATGTGCCAATCACTAGCAAAATTCTACTTCTATCAATGAAGCTTGGACATACTGCACTGAAACCTCCTGAAAAATCTCTACTGCTGACAACTTGCCTCTCCAAAATATGGCTTTGATACCTTGTTGATTTTCTTAGACCATGGTAAGCATAATTTTCATGGTAAGAATCTCTAACCTATGATATAGTTGAATCTCAAAAATGTTGCTCTAATAATGCTAAAACATACTGTAGACTATATAACTAACATTTGCAGGTCTATCCTAAATCACATCACTTTTATTAAGCAGGAAAACAAAAGTAAAACATACTTGATAATTCACTATTAAAATCAAAACAAAAACTGAGTGCATTGACTGCAAAACCTATTACTGCTTTTACATTAGTTCTAAACTGAAATCTACTACAAGAAAATACAGTAGAATTTTCCCTGTGCTTGTAGAGTTCGTACAATGATTAATACAACGACAAAATTGAATTTCATAGCATGTACAACTTGGTTGATGTCCATACAACTTTTTTTGACAAATTGAAGATACAATACAGTCTACAAGTTCGATTTCCTTGCCTAATGCCATCATATAGCCAATATAGGTTCTTTAGTTGCACTTGCTACATTAAATATTTTTTTTAGCAGATCAAATAAATATATGAGTGTCTTGATTATAATGGAAAAATTTTATCATGCATGTTTGTGTTATTAGAATTAAATGCCAGGTTGTCAGTGTACTTGACAGACCCAGTAGTAGATTTATGCATTTCTTACATGCGCGTGGAAAAATAGTATATGGGCAATGATCAAATTTGAAGGGTGAGTTTTAATTTCAATTAAAAGGGAATTTATTCTTTGAGATGAAGTGAAATATAAATAATTTTACTTCAATTCAAAAGTATAAATTAATGAAACCTTTTCACAAAAAAAAATGCAAAAAACAAATATTGCTCTTCCAATGTTTTACAATTTTAAACAATTGAGCATTCTTTAATAACTACATGAAAAAATGATATATTTTCAATAAAATTGATTTTGAACACATTAATTTGTCATATATGTGGCATTAATTTTACAGTTCAGTAACATACCAATTATTCTATTCTATTGTTTTTTTTTTAGTTAGAGCACACTTCATTATACAGAAAAACTACTTGGACTATGTGATAACCATATTGGGGCATCCACGTGATCTTATGCATAGTGTAGGATGTAGTAACTAGATATAGTCTTGAAGAAAAACTAGAACCATGAGACAATTACTTAGTGCTATATTCACAAAAGGAAGCCACTAAGGAAAACCAGGCTATAATAAACCTAAAACCTAATATATACATACATATATATATATATATATATATATAACCAACCAATAACTCAATTCAATCAGAGAGAGGGAAACAATCCAAGATTGAGAGATGGAAGAATGATGGGGATTGGGAACCTAAGAAAAAATAATACACAACTCAGAAAACATTAAAAAAATCCTACATACCAAGCAAGTTAGCAATGCTAGCATAACCAGTGTCCTAGCATAAAATTTTGTTGTTCAACACTTGTCGTGATAGCATACACGTATTGGATGTAGGGGCAATGGAATCAATCCTAAGTCAACTGAAACCTTGAAACTCACTCCATGTCTAAATCTCAACAATCTACATTTTAAATTGAACCAAAACACCAAAATAATTTTATTAATGGCCAGATTTGATAAAGTTCTAGGTTAGAGTAATTAAGGTCTCAAGGCTCTAGAATTTGTTATGTTTTCTACTAGTCCATAATTCAGTGAATAGGCAGTCACATGTAGGAAATTTAAGTAATTTAATGAAAACAATTACTGTGTATATGTCTATGTAGAAACATTCTTCCATGCTGATGCAGGCCACTACCTTCCTTACTGTCTTACCAATAGGCATGATAATGAAGAATATGCCCTAAAATTATGGACTTCACCTTCAAATAAAGCCTTGCAATCACAATGGTAAGGAGTGATAAGAATATCACAACAGTCCAACGTGTCAAATCTCTGTTGAAAGTTTCAATTCAAGACTTATATAGTAAATTCAATATAAGACTTACTTATAGTTGTCTCTTACTCTTTGCATCTTGACATATTTGATATTTTATGGTTTCCTTTGCACCTTGACCCAATTGATACAACACTAAGCATATTTGAGAACACAACTTTAACTCAAGTTCTCATGGACGCCAAACATGAGATTTTCATTTTGAAACCATTATCCTTAAAAGGAACTCAATAGATATGGTTCATGATCTCTCTTTTTTACTCATGATTATGTGAATGGATATTGCAGGTAACAATGGGGGTCACAAGAGTGCAAAAACTAGTAAGGATGGACAAATCATACTGCCTCTACTCATTGAAGTACCTCAAATTCCTATAGAGGAATTGAAAGAAGCAACATATAACTTTGGTCCAAAATCGTTGATTGGAGAGGGTTCCTATGGTCAGGTGTACTATTATACTTGTTAGGATTTTGAATTGCTTGACACTGAGGGTTCCTATGGTCAGGTCATACTGCAGCCATTAAGCAGCTTGACACAAGCAAGCAACTCGATCAAGAATTCCTTGCACATGTAAGACATTCTAATGTTAAACTAAAAGTATTTTATCTTAAGCTCACATGTTTTGTTGTTCCTTTTAATTCTATAATGTCAACAAATAAATCTTAAGCCCATATATCTACTTTTACTTTGTCACATGGATTTTGTAATATTATTTTAAATATGCTTGTAGGTGTCCATGGTCTCAATATTAAAACATGAAAATGTATTGGAACTTGTTCGATATTGTGTTGAGGGCAGCCTTCGTGTGCTTGAATATGAGTTTGCAACAATGGGATTATTGCATGATATTCTTAATGGTATGTGGGAAAATTCCACACAGGTTTGTGGTGGTATTATTCTTTATTGCATGCATGAATTTTGTAGGGTCAATGGATAGTTTTCAATTTATAATCTTGATCGATATTTTTGTTCACTACCCTAGCTGGAATTAATAAATATGCTATATGAAGAAAATTGTGTTCAATGAAAGTCTAGATTTTCAGTTATGTTCTAACATGTAATCAATGCAATCTGAGTAACCAAGTGCTCATAGGCTTGTCAATCGTTTAAACTTTAAAAATGTAGAGGGTGTGATGACTCCAATGTCACTTACGCTGATATGTGAAAACTTGAAAAGTGATGGAAGAGTAGAAACATAATTTCAGACTAGGTAGCTCACTGTATATTTAGGTAAAAATATCAATATGAACTAAATCTCTATTAGTTCTAACTTCTAGGAATTCAATTAAGTTTGGGATGAGGTACCGTTCAAGATGAGGATAATTTATGATCAGATCAACAAGATTACTAATGTTTGATTTTTTCTAGATGTTCAGAATGAAAATGGTTTACCTCAAGATTATCTAAGCCTTTTCAAGCTAACATTTCATGCTTTTGATTGAAATTTCAATATTAAATTATTGGGATAAAAATTGAAATTAAATCTACCTTCAATACATTCTTTCCTTCACAATAAACTCAACTCAATTATATTACATGTTTTGCTCGATTCCAATGTATTCTATACTAGTGATAGTGTACACAAATGGCTAGTCTTGGCCTTATTTGTGAGAAATATGATGATGAATGTGCATAGACTTGTTAGTATTTCAAAGGAAATAAGTGGAAATACCTTGGTGTACAAACCTATGCATGTTTATATCTACTCAAATAATCTTGTTATTTTGTTTCAACACATTCTATGCAAAGCCTTTCTTATTTTAAAAATTACTTTTGTTTTTCCGTTTTAAGGGGTGAGGGGTGGAGCTAGGCAAGGCTATTCATTTAATATGTTCTCTTAGATGTAGATTTGAAGTAATAGAGATCAATGTGAGAAGGTTAGATACTAAAGCTTGTATTTTTTCTATTATGATTGATCTTCTTCTCATTGTACATGTTGGTAGGGATTTATCCTCCAAAATGCTTATTAACAAATGTATTACTATTTAAACTTCTCAAGACAATCCTGCAAAGAGAAAATTTGAAAATGAAAAGGGTGAGTGTAATAGCTCTACACGGATATTAATTACATAGTCCCTTTGCTATATATTTCCTTGAATTTGTCAGATTCTGATCGTGCAACAACACCATTGCAAAGAAGTTGGATGGAAGGTAGCTGCGTATTCTTGTTGGTCTCCTCATTTCATGAATATTCTGCAAATATTACTGTAAGTACTCAATTGTTCTATATTTTGTGGAACATTGATAAGCAATATAGTATTTTGTTCTTTTATTATAATATTTGGAACTTTTTAAAAACACCAGATTTACAAGGCAATGGGAGTAATCTGGGAATGTCTGGAAACCATATGACATGCATTAAGGTATCTAATATTTGTAGCCATGCATATAGAAGGTGAATTACAAGTTCCGTTTTTAGTTAGATGAAGATATAGAACATGTATATTTTCCAATATTCCACTAGGGTTGTGCTAGTTTAGGCTAGGTTTAAGGAATATGAAGGTTGCTTAGCTGTGCATAAAAGTTGTGGTAAAGGTTACCCAGATCATGTATACTAGAAATCTACAAATGTATAAAAATTCTTATTTGTGCTAGGAGTTGTGATTTAGAATTTGTGAACTTTTTTTATTTAACAAGTCCAAATGTGGCAATTTCACAATAACTAGTCTGGAGAGTAAAGACATCAACATAATTCTTGTTTCCATTTTCAATTGATCAAACATATGTAATGTAATGTGTCTATGATTGCAACGAATGATAGGGTTGTAGCAGTGAGTATAATTGAAAGTGCTTCAGCTTCATCCCTATTGGATTCTATTTACTAAACACTTCAAAGTGGGTGACCAATAAATCATTTCAGTAGATGGGTTGATGACAGTCAACAACTTAGAGGAATGAGTGGCACTACAATAGAATTAGGAATTGAGGTAATTTTGTTTCTCAGTTATAGAGGGCTTAGCTAGTTGATGACACTCGATCATATTAGGCCCATGATACCACCAGATCACAGGGAAAAGGTGATGTTACTGCCTCACAAGCTGTAGATGTTGGTACTGTAATGATAGAAAGTTTACAATCATAGGAAAATGATATACAGAGAACCAAGGAATGTAATCAATCCCATGTTGAAGATAATACATTCTATCATCCTTTGTCGACCATTAGATACTCAAAGTTTTGTATTAATCCTTTTTACCATTATAGAGGACTCTGTAAGTTAGGTTCCCAAATTCTTAAAGGGTTCTAGCTCAATGAAAGAGCACCTGCCTTACAACAAGGAGGTTGGTGGTTTGATTCCTCCATGCCTTGATGATATTATAATATTGGTTAAATACTATAAACGACTAAATTAGTAACCAAAAAATGAGAGACATGAAACCAAGAATTAAAAAGGATGCAACACATGGCGCTAATGATGAACCAAACATGGCATTGATATGGTAGCAAAATAAGATGTTACTTTGGATGAAAAACATGGTGCTACATAGGAAGAAAAATTTGGTGCAATAATAGAAGAAATATTTGGTGTCATTTTGGTAGCAAAACATCATGTAAAAAAGGAAGAAAAAATTGGTGCAAATTTGGAAGCAACAATTGGCACATGTTTGGAAGTAAAACATGGTGCAAAATGAGATGCTAAAGTGGTAGAAAAAATGGATGCAATATTGGATGCTAATTTGGATGCTAACATGGTGCTATTAAGGATGCAAATATGGCGCTAACGGGGGTGTCATTTAAGAAGTAAAAGTGGACACTCGCTAGGAAGCAAAGTAGGACGTTATTTAGGAAGCAAACCTCGACATTGTTTAGGAAGCAAAGTTGGATGCTATTCTGGAAGCAAACATTGACGTTGTTTAGGAAGCAAAGTTGGATGTTATTCTGGATCAAAAAAAGAGACGCTATTTTGGACATCATAAAGGATGCTATTTAGGAAGAAAAAAAATATGTTTTTTGAGACGCTTTAAGTTTTTTCCATGAAGTTTCCCATTTAGCGTCTAGTTTGACCACTCAATGTAAAAATAATTTCCAGTAAAAAGGGACACTAAATGGGACACTAATTCTAGGATTTGTTGTATTGAAAGAATCCTCCCATCACCAGGCTTGTCCCTCTTCCTCCAATAGAGACTGGGGGAAAGGCCAACAAAACCACAACCAATACCATTTGCATGATCACTAACACCAATCGCCCTTTTGTCTCATTGGTAGTGGAAGATCTACTTGATCGATCTCAGCACCACTTATGAGATGATGGAGAGATTTTTAAGACCACCTCAATTTTTACCCCATTCCCTTTAAACCAAAGTGTGGAATCAGTTCTTCCCAAGAAATACCACATTCTGTCACCCCTCCATGCCAATTACCTTTGTCTTAGAAAGGGGGCATACCTCTTCACTTTCTCAGATGGTTGTCTCTTGAAGAACCATGTAACGGGATCTACCTCAAGAGAGTCTATGCCTAATATCACCACTATGAGTCCCTTATAGCGTAGTTTTTTATTTTTTGTATTAAAACATTTTTACCACAAATAAAAAACCCCAATTCAGGGGAAACACCATTAGCTACCAATCCAAACTCACCTAGAGATTTTTCAAGACACCTCTCACACCTCTGGGCTCAAATTTCCACCCTCTATGAGACCATCGTGTCATGTTTAACAATTAATTTTCTAGACCACTTCCCAAAAGTTACCTTGATTTACAAGCCACAACATTATGAATGTAAGTGTCTTCGGACCTGTACTTACATCATGCTTTCCTTCCACCAATTATGCAGATTCTTGGGCCACTTCCCGTAAGGACCATCATTTTAATTTTTAACACATAGTTGTCTACTCTATCCACCACAGCTTATGCAGATCTCTGGACCATCATCCATAGGACCATCATTTCCTTTGCATGCATTTGGCATATAACTACTTCTAGACTTGTACTCACATCACATGTAGTCAAGTATCTTGACCTCTATCTGAGATCCACCTCGGTTTGCATGCCTCTTCCACACTGACTCGCGTGCCTCTACCACAATATATCCCATGCATGTATTGGTATGATTAAGAGCCACTTGATCCATCCATACTACATGGATGACCTTCGGACCACTATCTACTATCTCAGCATAGGGGCACCATCAATGCCTCTTCAATCAGTTGACCATAATAGAGTTTCTTTTAAGCTCTTTTCTGACTCCTAAAAGAATGAAAAGATGGTCGAGCACAGCTACTTCCTTTCCCACTCATTAAAGTATAGAAAGGGTGTCTACATTGTCTCATTTATCTCCTTTTGCAGACTATGTAGAACATCAAATGAAAAGGACCACCTTGGCACATTCAAGACAAGACTATTCCCCTTTGCATACTTTTATGCTTTCTCGGACAGAGGGGCCGAACTTTATGAAAAATCTCACCATGGGTTGTCCTTAATATCTTTTCCATCCTTCTCATCAAGAAAATATCACCGAGCAAACTTGGTTTTGTTCATGCTCATAAAAGTATCTAAATGATCGTCTATTAGTATAGGTTTAATCTTTTTCAGCCTGATTGGACTACCAATGGTAAAGAAGTCTCTCATCCCCTACAGGATGGGTGAGCTCTCTTGTGTATAATTTTATCCTTTTTAGAGCACCGCATACTACCAACAAAAAAATATCCCCCACTGGAGTCTTCTGCATGCTTTTAGACTCTGTAAAAATGAAAGCACCATCAAGAATTTACTTTTTTGGGCTTGCCAAAAATCCATGAGATCATACCACAATGGTGTCTTTAGACACCACCCCACAAATAAAATTTTCACAGCATTCCCATTTTGGGTCGCCTTTGCTCAGACTACTCTGCAATGTGTCTTCCTTGGATCCCATCAACACCAAAAGTATCTACCTTCCACAAGTATTTCCCTTCTGTAGTGACATTCCTGGTATTACAGCTATGATCCCTTTCCCATGGGTCAGTTTCATTTGCTTCTTGGTCCGCCCAATCATCATACTCTGAACAAAGGAAGTTTGATTCTACTACACTCCTTTTGCCCCTATTCAAACTCCTTCCTTTACACCCCCCATTTAGTGGGTTAGTCCTCATATTGTCTCACATCTTTTAGTTATCTCCCTCATGCTTATGGTCAAGGAAACATTATTGCCTTGACCAGGGGAAGGTCTCCCTCTATCGACTACAACACATGTATTCCATATGATAGACAGAAAGGTCCCTATATCTTGGTTTGATTAACCTCACTAATGAGTTCCTTGGACCACTTAGGAGGAGTCCTTAATGCCTCTCAGGATGAATGTTTCTCATGTGCTCAACTCCAGCTACACCATCGCACTGTTGAGCTTCATACATGGTATTGGTCTGTGAAGTATTTGGTCGAAGACCCCATATGTCACCTGAATCTAGCACATTGATGAATCTATTTGAGGGACCCCAACAGGTTCGTGCCCCTTGTGATTTATGGGTTTCGTTGGAGATAGTTTTCAGAAGCCCTAGTAGTGCTTCTATATACATTTATGATTGATGCAGCATACTTGTAATAGAGAGACTCTGACTCTATATCAGTAAACTATGTGTCGTTCCAGATCTAGTAGACCATCAGTCATGAATTTATAGCATTCCATGAGAATTCCATGGGTCCAATGTAGCAGTTATTTAGATCAGTATTGTATTCAACCTCTCATTGAGGCAACCACTATTGTAACAATAGCTTTACATGATCGACTCTTGTATTATAGAGCTTAGATCACATTATTATTTTGACATTGTTACGAGCATGGGGATGCCCGCCTCGTCCATATACATGTCACACATTATTTGTATCTCATGCATTGATGGAAACCATATTAAAACAAAAATAAAAATCCACCATGCCCCACCCCAAGAAGCACCACCTCTCCCAAGAAAATCCTATGATGTTCATTAGCCATATGATGAGATCCTACCCTCACACATCAGGGGGTAATCTGTTAACCCAAAAAATCCCATAATGAGCTCTACATGACCTACACCACCTAAACACATCTATGTACGACCCTCATTTGACCCCCATTTGTCCCCCATACCCTCAAGAAGGTTTAAAAATATGAAAAAGGGCTTAAAATTTCCTAAAAAGAGACAAAATAACTCTCATAGGGGATAAAGCCTCCAAAAAGGGGCTAAAACCCCTAAAAGGAGCTTAAAACCCACAAATGAGCTAAAGATTGAGCAAAAGGGGATAAAATCCCCAAAAAGGGGATAAATCCCCAACCAGAGGCTTAAAACCCTAAAAATCTTGAGAAAAAGTATAAATAAAGGGGTGGGGGTCACTCTCAAATGACTCCTTCACTCCCTATCATTATGATTCTTGTGTGAGTGCCTTGAGACCATTTGACTCTCAAGCCATTCACCCTCCCTCTCCTCCATTCCTCACTTGAGCCATAGCTCCCCATTCCTAAGAGAGGTGCTCTCCCCAGCTAGGGTATGGTGGCCCATTCCAACCAGAAGGTATACTTGTATTTTCATTTTTTTGCTTTGGTATATTGTAGTTTTCTAACATTTTTTGTTTGTGGGTTTATTTCTTAACACTGTCTTGCAGGTTTCCATTGATTACTTGCAGGTCTTTTGGTTTCCTAATAGTTGTATGCATAGTTATGGAGTTTATGTGCAGAGGGGTTTTTCATTTCATTTTCTGTTTATTTCTTTCTTTTCTTCCATTCTCATAGGAACCCTACCATTTTTTCCTATAGACAGAAGGGATCTATTCCTGGTCTGTAGCTAGGGTGAAATCCCTACTACAAGGGTCTTGCATCACAGCTTGCTCTTTTTTCCCAATAGGGAGCAAAGGCCTTGGTATTTGTTTTGTGGGATCTTCCTTCATATTATTCTATTCAGAGCTCACTTGAACCTTTTGTTTCTTAAGCTGCGTTCCAGCCGTATCTGTATGAGTTTGCAGTTGGGAACTAATTTTTTCAAGATCCCTCTTGAATTCTACCCCTTTTTGCAATGTGTCTTCAATTGAACCAGGATGAGGAATGGATGGGCCATCAAGTATACCTTTACCTTTGTCCTTTGTTTGAGTACCAATGGCACTAGCAAAGCTTGCTTCTTGTTCTCTGGGTTCCTTTTATTTTTTCTCCTTCTAAATATTTTGTTTTATCTTAAGTTTATCTTGCCTTTCATGGAAAGTTATTATCATAAGATCCTTCTAGTACATGTACCAATGAGACTTGACATTCAGATCAATTGTCTTATTCATGGCTTCCTAAAAATATATGGCTTCTTGGAACATGGAATCACATGGTCATTTTCATGAACGTAATGCAATATAACATGATCATGTGTAAAGAGGTTTTCCAAATAAGACAATGGGTCATGCATTCTCTTGGATTCCTCTCCCAAGTTCATAATAGAAATTTCCTTATCCAATAGAGTTGTGTGGCCAGTGTTATGTAGCACAAGAGAGTCAAGAGAAACAGGAAATTTGGGCCAAGCCCTTTTCTTGTTCTTAGTCAACTTGGGAAAAACCCCATTGATGACAGTTTGATAGAAAAATTCCTATAGCACCATGTGGTCAAGAACTATATTGGGAAGTAGGTGAACTACATTTTTGCCCCAAATTTTTATGTAATAGAAATATTCTCCTACGTACGAGTCGACATGCAATGAATTTAATTCGCTAGCACCTTTAGAGAATGCGGGATCATCAACCTTGAAAAATTAAAAATACATTGACCCGATAAATAGGTCACAAAGCTTGTAAACCTAAGGGATGAATTTATCTTCCCACATATTGGATAAATAGATATTTACAGGAAGAGATTCCTCTTTTTGAAGCCAATTTAAATTCAAGAAAGGAGAATACGGGCATACTACATCCATAAAAAACCCAAACATATAAAAGGTTGGATTCGGGCTGGATGAGGTTTTCTGATACTTCTCAATTTTGTCTTGAAAATTGCAGGACACAATTTTCCTCCAATTGACTGAATCACCTATAAGTAAAATATTGTGTTCCATAGGAAACCATTGTGATTTGAACGAGGAACAGTTTGGTAACCCATATAATGGAAAAATCATGGCTTCCAATAATGGGAAAGGTTCTTTGAACCAAGAAATTGGATATTCCAAAATTGAGGCAGGAATGACTAATGTTGGATCATCCAACCAGGATTTGAATACCTCTTCGTAAATGAACTTGGAGAGAGATTCATAAAAAAAAATTGACATGAGAAGTCGTTTGGGTGATCCCAAAGCATAATCCCTAGAAAATACATTAGGATGGAAAGAATCAAGAAGCGTATTCTCTGTGTCATGAAAGGTGCACCCCTTAGGGTCGACATGGTCCAATGCACACTTGATAAGATCTGTATAGGGAATGAAAGGAGGCTTGGCAGCAATGCAATGAATATGAGAACTACAAATATTGGAAAAAGTGGGTTGGTCGTGGGTAACAGAGGAGAGATCGTCATTGTAAAAAAAAAGAGTAAATTTTGGACTAGTCTAGATATAGGGTATTAGATATGCGCCCACTAGTGTTCGTAAAAACACCGATGCTGTGGTATTTTTTATTTTTCTCTTAAAGAGTTGTTTTGGACCTAGAGTTCCTAGACATTACGGTTGCCTTTTCTGATTGGATATTGGAAACCATGTCTGATAATGATGTGAGTTCAAACATAACAGGAAAAATGGTCAGGCAGTGAAGACATTCAGAATACTGCAAATCCATGCACTGGGACAAAGAGAAAATGCACAGTCAAAACCCCAAGCACAATGAAAAAGAACAGGTTAAAATGGTAAAACAACACTCATAACTTTGAACTTTAAAAACCCAAAACCAAATGGCTAAAAGAACCTTGGTTATAGATTCCGTATGCATGGGAGACTGAGATCTAGGTAGTGAAACAATATACATGATTTGAAAAGATTCACTTTTCATGGTCTCTCACATCCAATTTTTGAAAATCAAGAATCGAAATATGAACAATCAATCTAGAAATCATGTGGGGTTTCTGATTTCTGAAAGGAAAAGTCAGAAGTCGAAAAGGAGAACATTATTATAAATTAAATTGATGTTACCAAAATATGATATCTGAAATGTTAGAAATCAAAAATCAGGAACTAACCAAATAATCTTAATGAAATCAGAGTTTCCAGTTTCCAATATCCAAAAATAAAAAAAAGAAACGCTCTTTATTTGAAAGGATAAGGTTTCCAAGATCTGAAATGGAAAAAATAAAAAATCACGAAACAGACTTCAACCTACCTCTAGAAAAAGCATTGAAAAATCTAAAAAGTTTGGAAATAAATAAAAATGTCCCGAAATCCAAAAAAAATCCAAAAAAACAAGGTTTACTGAAGGAATTTATTCAATCCACACAAAATAAGAAATAACTTACAACTTCATAACTTCCCTGAGTGAACTATGGTTATAAAGCTAGTCAATGGGGGCCCCTATTTTGATGACTCAAAATGGGGATCTCTTGCAGGCAGGAACAGGGCCTTGCTGTCGCGATTGATTTGGAAAGAGAAATATAAGGCCTCTATCAAAATATATTGAGTGTTATCAATTTCTACAAATGTTGCGAGGGTTTTGCTTCTAACTTGATTTTATAGTTCATTTTTTTTGCAATACTGAACTATGGCCATGAGGCCTTTTTCCTGTTGTATTTGTTTCTTTAAAAGGGCTATAGATCCACTTGTCGAATAATTTATTATCATTTAACTTTGATAGAAAATTTTATGGGATGTAGCCTGCGAGGCATTTATATTTATGGTCTTGGATATTATTTTGATTTTACATAGTCATTTTCCTTAGAACGATAGTTAGTAGGTTTGGGGAAAAAATATTATAAAGGAGAAATTCAATATTTTTAGGTCCAAAGGTTGCCACCGTTTCATTCTTGTTTTATAAAGAAAAAAGGGTCATAAGTCCACTGTCAATGATAGTTTCTTGTAAATGCTTTAGTATTTTTGGAAAGACACATGAGGGTTTTAACATTTTCAGTTTAGAAACTTATCTTAAGTTTATGGTTTGTATTTAATGAAAAATAGTGTGGTTGTGAGGCCTTTATCCTATCACATTTAGTTTAAAAGAAATTTGTAAGGCCATCAATCTATCTTGATAAAGACCATATACTTCCTATTTGTAAATATTTAAGTAATTAAAAAATACAATGTTATTGTGATAATAATTAATGCCTAAGGTTGTGATGTCTTTGTTATGTAATGATAACATTAAAGATGATAATTCTGAAATGGTTTATAGCCTATAGCTTCATCCTGTCGATAATATCTATTTGGTATTCAATAATTTATGTTTTTGCACGAATTTCACCATGTTTCCTTAATAAGAAAAATTCTTGTAGTGAGATCTAAAACCTAGCTTAGTTATTAATTTAATTTAATGATTTTCTTATCTATTGTATCTCAAGTTTTGGATATGAACAAGATGCTTTACTTAAATATTTTATCTTCGAGTTAATAAGTTTAATCTGCGTATAAATGTGTATACTATGTGTATTTTATTACACGCTTAAACCTTGAGTATGTTTAGCATCAGCATATGTAGTTAGCTTATGAAATTTGTACAAGTTTTATCCTTATTAGGTTTTAATAGTTATACACACACACACACACACACACACACACACACATGTTTATTTGTATGAATCTGCAACTAGATATATATTTTATAGTAATCTCTGTAATAGGGTTTTATAAAGTTTCCAGCAAAACAATGAATTAAGATAACTAAGATAGAGCAATATGATTAATATAACAAGAGAAGGAAAATAAACATCATTAACCTAAAACTAATCTAACAAAAATACTTAGATTAGTAATCCTTAAACATTCATTTTGATTACTAATTGCAGGTTTCTCCTTTTAAAATAATAAATACTCACTTCCAAATAGAAAGTACAGATCATAGATAATTACCACAATTTATTACTAAATTATGTAGCTACTTAGAATTCATATAAATAAGAAATAAAGCCATAGAATTAAATCACAAGTGCATAAAAAGAATTAGAATCTGGACAATTTTGTAGAAGGGAACAAACACCCAAAGGAGACTGTTCCACCCAACCTTCTCCTAAAGCAGCCAAGATTACTTGCTTAGGACCCCCGAGCCTATTCGCTAAACCACTAGGATGAACGACACTAGATAAAATCCCACACAACAACTTGCTACAACTTAGCACTCAGTAGCATATTTAACTCGACAATTTCACTTTAGTTATCCCATCATCAAATTCCTTATTTGCATGACTTTTTAGTTTGCAGTAGTCACAAGGTACATTCACTTGAAACAGAATGAGTAGTGAGCCTCCTCCTCATTTTGATGGTATTTACAATATTTCCTAGGTATTTGGGTCAGTTTTGGAATTAAATGAGACACGAGCTCAATTCCCTCTCTGAGGGAACATGAGCACAATTTTAGGGATTATGCTTCCTACAACAACTAGAAAGTGAAATGCTAGTACTGCCACTTGTAAACAAACCTTCTAAAACTACTCAGTCCTCCTAGTGGGTTAGTGAACACTCTTTTAATAGTCTCCCTTGGATAGGTGTCTCTTCTATTTAATTGTTAAAATAAATCATTCTTCAATTACAATCATCCTTCACCAAATTGGTCATAAAACCTTACAATAAATTTAACATAATGTTTTTTAAATAAATAATTAATATTGATTTTTCAGTTCTAGGTGTGCTACAAAAATGAAGGAAAAACTAAATTACTTGCCACTACTACAATATATTTTTTATTGAGTAGTTTATTATTAGATGTAAATTTATTTAAACTTTAATGTAAAGACATTTCTTTCATAGTAAACACTAAACCATAAAAATCACGGGTTGTCTCTTTAAAATATATAAAATATATAAATATGTCTAATGAATCTGATAACGCATGGAAGAATAAGAAAATGCTAAATGATGTAAGAAAAGGTCAACTGTTAAACTATTCATAGTATATATATATAAAAAATACTTCAAATTCCATAATGGAGGAATGAATTAGCCCAAATATATGAGATTATGTTTCTCTTTCAAAATTGGGGTGTATCTTTGAGATCATGTTGCTCTTTCACCATTAGCTCTAAAAAGAAAACATATTCCAAAAATATTGAGTGGAAAGAAAACCCAAATCCATACATATGTGTAGTTGTTCGATGACTTATTTTAAGGGCTTGAATCGTTATGTGGAGCCTTTTCCATAACCATGGCGTCATTCTTAAAATAATGAGAGAGAAGGAAAACAAAATGGAGAGCCATACATACTTGTAACTCAAGTAAATCAATGTTGGTATAACACTCTTTGGCTTGAAAACACCACATATGCATAGAAGACACCAAAATGATTAATGAAATTGATCACTACGCAAAAAGACCTTTCTTCTAGGCCATTAAGATAGAAAAAACCCTAATAACTTCTAACTAGGATGATGGTTGGAACCTTAGTCGGTCATTGGTTCCTGCCATCAAGATAGAAAGGAAAAAAATAAGTAATAATCATTAATTAGATTACAAAATTAACATTCTATAATTGAATATAATTTTAATAATCAAATCAACCCTAAAATATTTATTTATCGACCACTTTTTATTTATTCAATAAATATTTATTTTTTAATAATTTAATTAATGTTTTGGTTATAAAAAAAATAGTTTTTTTGTGTCCTCTCATCTTTTCTTTAATATATATTATTAATAGACCTCGAGTGAACATGATTCTCTCAATATTTTTTTGGATCTCTTCTCTTGACAATCGGCCACACTATTTAGTATGAAACGTCAAGTTAAACAATATTACATATGAATTCCATTCTACATCAAATTGAATATAATTTTAAGTTTGTTAAATTCCATCCTTTAAACCATTTATACTATGAAACGATAACTCAACAAAGTTCTCATTTTTCTATCTCCTAATTTTTGTAGCTATTATTACCCCTGTTTCAAAAAGGGTTGATATCGGTATCAAACATTTTCATTTTGAGGAATTTATTTTGGGCCTTTGAATCATCTTTGTCATAAAATATTCTTAATTTCTATTTTCAATTCTTCTTTCTAGAAATTTAACAAAATGACATGCATTTAGAAGCAAGTTATAATGAAAAACATATAGATTTTGCAATTTTTTCTTTGATTTAAGACATTTTTATGGAACAAATAATAATTTTTTATTGAAAAAATTGTATAAAAATAAATAAAATACAGATATTTAAAAACATTTTCAATGGATTTTTATAGATATTTTGTAAAAAAATGATATTATTTCATATTATTTTCCAGAAAATGACAATTCATAAAAATTGAAGATAAACTCTACCATATATTTGTAAGTAAGATATTAAAAACATTAGATATAGAAATTTTATTTCTAAAATAAAGTTTGAAAGTAAAAACATTACTAATATATCTTATAAAAAAGTTGTCAAATTTAACATTTTCTTCAAGACATGAAACTAATCAAAATATCATGAAATCCAAATTCTTCATTGAAATTGGAATTTTTTGAGCTTGTCGTTCTTCATGGACATCAATGCCCTCTTCCATTGGGTATTCTATGTCTATAAGATGCCCATGCTGCTCTTTTTCAAAACATCCGTCTTAATGGGGGTTGATTCCCTTTTGACATATTTGCCAAAAGTGTTTCACTAAAATTTAAAAAAAAAAAGTAGATATTACACTTAAAAAAAATATTAAACCTCCCCTAACCTCTTGAACACCCGACAACATTATATTAGAGAACATTACATTAAAAAAAAATACCTCGAATTAACCACCTACCCCCCCCATGTCACATTCAAAAATAATTTGAAAAACAATTATACCCCCTAACCCCTAAACTCTACCCCACACACAACATTACATTAAAAAAATATAACTATTTCTTTTTTATAAACCATCCCTCTATCCCCCACAACATCAAATTTAAAACAATATTAAAAATAAATTTTTTTAACCTATACTACGTATCCTACACTACTCTATTCTAGCCTAGCCTAGCATATTCTAGCTTAGCCTACCCTTATGTGGCTTAGAATACCCTAACCTACTCTAACCTATCCTAGATACTCTACCCTTACCTCACCTAGCCTAGGTTACTCTATCCTAACCTATTGTAGCCTAGCCTAACCCATCCTACTCTATTCTAGCCTGCTCTACTGTAGCTGACTCTCTCCTACCTACTCTATCTTAGCCTTACCCATCCTACTCTAGCTGAGCATAGTCTAGCCTACTCTAGCCTAACCTAGCCTAGCCTACTCTAGCCTAACCTAGCCTAGCCTACTCTAGCTTAGCCTGCTTTAACTTGTTATACCTAACCGAAGCATATCCAAACCTAGCCTAACCTACTCTATCCTAGCCTAGCCTACTCTAGCCTAACCTACTACCTCCAACTCTAGCCTAACCTAGCCTACAATAGCCTAGATTATCCTATCCTAATCTATCTTAACCTAATCTACTCTAGACTAGTCTAGACACCTCTCAAGTAGCCTAGTCTAACATATCCTAGCGTAACCTACTCTATACTAGCCTACTCTAGCTTAGCCTAATCTACTCTAGCCTACTCTAGCCTAGACTACTCTACTCCAGCCTAGATTAACCTACTCTCGACTAGCCTACTCTACCCTAGCCTAGCCTACCCTTCCCTACTCCAGCCTGAGATACTCTAACCTAACCTACTCTAGCATAACATAGCCTAACATAATCTAGACTAGCCTACCATACCCTACTCTACCTCGGAATACTCTAGCCTATCCTACTCTAACATAGCATAGCATAGCCTAACTTAATATAACTTAGCCTAGCCTGTCCTTTCCAACTCTATATAGCATATCCTACTCTATCCTATCCTAGGCTAACATGGCCTACTCTAGCCTAGCCTAGTCTAACCTATCCTACGCTACCCTATTATATTTCAGCTTACTCTATCCTAGCTTAACCTACTCTAGGCTAGCCTAGGAAACTATAGATTATGCTACTCTAGCTTAACCTACTATATAATATCTTACTCTATCCTACCCTACTCTAGCCTACTCTAGGCTAACCTACTCTATTATGTCCTTATATAGCATTGTCTATCTTATCCTAGCCTAGTCTAATCTAACCTACCCTATCCTACTTTATCTTTTCCTACTCTAGCCTAACTTAACCTACTCTAGTCTCATCTAACCTACTCTAGACTAGACTACTCTAGTCTATCATACTCTAGGTTACCCAAGTATAGCGTAGCCTATCCCAGCTTAACGTAACCTAGCCTAGTGAGTCTAGAATATCCTATCCTAACCTACTTTAGAATCTCCTATTCTAGCCTACTATAGAATATCTTATCCTAGACTACTCTAGCTAGATTACCCTACTCTAGGGTAGGCTATCCTACCGTACTATAACCTAGCTTAGCATAGCCTACTCTTGCCTAGCGTACTCTAGCATACTCTGGCCTAGCCTAGCCTACTCTAGCCTATCCTCACCAAGCCTATCCTAACCTACTCTACTCTACCCTACCCTACCCTACTTTTTTATAGAGTACTCTAGCCTATCCTAGCCTAGTCAAACCTAGGATAACCTACCCTACTCTATCCTAGCATATTCAAACCTAGGATACCCTACCCTACTCTATCCTAGCTTACCCTAGCCTAGATTAACCTACTCTACCCTAGCCTAACCAACCTATACTTCCCTATTCTAGCCTACTCTAGCCTACCCTACTCTACCCTAGCCTACCCTACTCTAGGGTTGGTATCCTACTCTAGCCTAGCCTACCCTACTCTAGCCTATCCTAGCCTAGCCTATCCTAACCTACTCTACTCTTGCCTATCCTACTCTAGCCTAGCCTAGCTTATTCTATTCTAAACTAACCTCTCCTACTCTAGATTAACCTAGCCTACTCTAGACTAACCTAGCCTAGCCTACCCTACTCTATATAGCCTAGCTTACTATATCCTACTCTATCCTATCCTATTCCAACCTAGGATTCCCTAGCCTACTCTATCCTAGCATACCCTAGCTTAGCTTAACCTACTCTACCGTACCCTAACCAACCCTAGACTACCCTATTCTACCCTAACCTACTCTACCCTAGCCTATCCTATTCTAACCTTGTGTATCCTATCCTAATAAATTCTAAACTACTCTAGCGTAACCTAACCTAGCCTACTCTAGCTTATCCTAGCCTATCCTAGACTACTGTATCATAGCTTACTATATCCTACCTTAACCTATTATAGCCTAACCTAACCTATACTAGACTAGCCTACTCTATCATATCCTAGTCTACTATAACCTACTTTACTCTACCTTAGCCTATCCTTCTCTAGCCTAGCATAACCTACTCAACCTTAGCATGGCCTACCTTGGCCAAGCCTAGCCTACTCTAGCTGAGCCTAGTTTAGGCTAAGCTACTATACTCTACTCTATCCTAGCCTACTCTAGCCTAACTTACACTATGCTAGCTTAACCTACTCTACCCTAGCCTAACAAGCTGTATACTATCCTAATCTAGCCTAAACTACTCTATTATTTCCTACTGTAGCCTACCCTAACCTAGCCTATTTTAACGTATCCTAAACTAGGCTACTATAGTTTATCCTAGCCTATTCTAGCCTATCATAGCCTACTCTATCCTATCTTATCCTACTATATCCTAACCTACTCTAACCTAGACTACTCTAGCCTACCTTAACCTACTCTAACATAGCCTAACATACTCTAGCCTAGCTTAACATACTCTAAGCTAGCCTAACCTACTCTATCCTACCCTACTCTGGCCTACTCTAGTCTATCCTACCGTGCCTACTCTATCTTAACATACTCCTGCTTAGCTTAACCTACTCTATCCTACCCTACTCCAGCCTACCATACTCTATCCTATCCTACTATAGCCTAGCTTAAGCTACTCTAAGCTAGCCTAACCTAGTCTATCCTACTCTAGCCTACCCTACTCTAGCCTACTCTAGTCTGGCCTATCCTAGCCTACTTTATCCTGACATACTCTAAACTAGATCAACCTACTCTAATCTAGCCTAACCTAATCTAGCTTAGCTTAACCTACTCTAAGCTAGCCTAACCTACTCTAGCCTACCCTACTCTAGCCTACTCTAATCTAGCCTAACCTACACTAGCCTATCCTAGACTATCCTAACCTATCCTAACCCCCTCTAGTATTCTATATCTTATCCCAACCTACTCTTTCCTAACCTAGCATATCCTAGACTACTCTAGCCTAGTCTAGTCTAACCTAGCCTACCCTTTCCTACTATATCCTAGCTTACTCTTGCCAAGATTAATGTACTCTAGCCTATCCTAAACTGCTCTAGACTATCCTACTCTATTCTAACCTACTATACTTGAGCCTAATATTGCATATCCAAATCTATCCTAACCTTTTGTAGCCTAGCCTACTATTTGCTAGCCTAGCATACTCTCACATACTCTAGAGTAGCGTAACCTAGCCTACTCTATCCTAGCCTATTATACCCTTCATTAACCTATCCTACTCTAGCCTTACCTAGCTTAACCTACTCTATCCTAGTGTAGCTTAACCTACTCTAGCCTAGCCTATCTTAACCTACTCTAGCCTTTCCTAACCTACTATAGAACATCCTACTCTAGCGTAGCCTACTCTATCCTAACCTATTATGGCCTAGCATACTCTAACCTACTTTATCCTAGCCTAGCCTAGAGAAGCATACCCTATGTTAGCCTATCGTACTCTAGCATAACCTAGCCTACCTATCTTAGCCTACTCTGCCCTAGTCTAGCTTACCCGAGTCTAATCTACCATACTCTAGCCTATTTTAGCCTAGCATACTCTGGTCATTCCTAGTGTAGCATACTCTACCCTACTGTACTCTAGCCGAGCACATTCTATCCTATTTTAGCCTACTCCACTATAGGATAGTCTATCTTAGCCTAGCCTACTCTAATCTATCCTAACCTACTCTACTCTACTCTAGCTTAGCCTAATCTAGCCTACACTATTCTAGCCGACTCTATCTTGGCCTAGTCTTTCCTAGCATATCCCACTCTATCCTAACCTAGCCTAGTTTACTCCAGCCTAGCCTAGCGTGGCCTAGCCTACTCTAGCCTAGCCTACCCTAGCCTACTATATCCTAGCTTACTCTATCCTAGCTTTATCTCCTATAGCATAGCCTAACCTACTCACGACTAGCCTACTCTAGATCAACCTAGTCTAGTATATCATACTCTATCCTACTCTACTCTACTCTACTCTCGCCTACTCTACTAATCTAGCTTATTCTATGCTAACGTAGGATAAGCTATCCTAATCTAACCTAACCTAGGCTAACCTAACCATAGTCTAGCCTAGTTTAACCTAACCTTTAACACATTACGTTACCCTAGCATTCATTAAGCAAAACTTCCTACATTTTCCTACTCAAGCTACTCTATCCTAGCTTATCTTATTATATCCTAGCTTACCCTAAGCAAGGATCCTAACCACAATCTTATCTTGAAGAGGTTGAACATGACAATTGTAACCATACTATGTCTAACTTAATGAAAATCCATTTTTTAATGTCAAATACCAAACCACATATGCGTTATTGCATTTGAAATAAAAATTACATATTTTTAATAAAACATACAAAATATTAAATGTACATTGCTAAATAAAAATTAGAAAAATCCACATAGAAAATAACTAACATAAATGGTAAATTTAAACAAAGAAATAGAAAATAAATTTTATACACATTGAAATAGCTTTTATATAAAAATATTCAATTTAGAATATAATGCATATCTTACAATTCAATTTTAATTATAAATAGTTATTATATAATCCATATTTATTTTAATGTACATAAAATAAAGTAGTGATATACAAATTTTCTAATTATTTTATAATTCATAAAAAGAAAACTATACACACATAAACTAATAAATCTTTGATTCCTTGAAAAGAAACAAAATTGCTTGCCACCACTAACATACATCTCTCTCAAGGACGCGGCCTCTCAACGCACGGACTGCCCTTCCTTCAAAGATGTGGCCTCTCGACGGGGGGAGCCCGCTGTTCAGCCCTCTGCGATTCCGGAAGCCCCAGCGATCTCCATCCAGATGCCGAAAGAAGCCCTGGAGTTTGCTTTTGAGTTGAGCAAGACGTCCTTGATTTGCAGATTCAATGGCTTCTGGCCTAGCCTGGCAGACCTTTGTTCCTGGATCTCTTCTACTTAGTCCCCTCTGATTGTTGGTGAGGTTGTTGCTTGCCCTTGTGCAAAGGGCTTCTTCGTGGCCATTTTCGATTCCACTGAAGATAGATTCAAGGTTTCTAGCTCCGGGCCATGGTTCTGGGGCAGAGCAGGGCTGTCCATGAAGCTATGGACCCCTGACTTTGACCCAACCACAGCCTCCATCTCCTCTGCTCCGGTCTGGGTGAGACTCCCCTCTCTTCCCATGCATTTTTGGGAGGATAAATCTCTTAAGTCTATTGGAAACGGTCTCGGGAAATTTCTTTGCAATAGTCTAGATGAGAGTATAGACCGAACCACGTTTGGAAGGATTTGTGTAGAAATGGACTTCAAAAATGGATTCCCAGCAGAAATCAATCTCCTCGGCAAGGGCTACTCTTGGATCCAGAAGGTCGACTACGAGAATCTCTGCTTCAGATGCAGGGTTTGCTTTGAAACTGGGCATATAGCCCGTAACTGCGAGAAATCATCTGGAAAAAGAAGACTGCCTCAAAGCCAAAGGCCCACTTGGTGGAAAGAAGCTCCTCCGGAGAAGCAAGCTGAAGGGAAGACCTCGGCATCAGTCCCACAAGAGGAAGCCAAATCCGACCCCAAAGAACTTACTCAGGGGATAGACCCAGTAGAAATGCCTGCGCCCACGTCGCCAAAGCCAACCCAGCGAGTCTCAAGCTGGGCTGATCTTGTCGATGCCGAAGAAACACAAGGTCAGACAGACAACCATGATCAAGGCCAAAGCAGCGAATGGCAGACAGTATCAAAAAAAAAAAAAAACCTAACCAACATCAGACAGATGTAATGACACGAAGCCGAACAGGCTCGCTGAAATAGCTACCTTCAAGTAGCAATTAAGTTTGTTGCAAGTTTGCACGGTTATTGAATTACTGAGTGACAGAAAGTGTCTCTTTTGATGTAATGAACCCAGTGGCTTGCCACTATTTTTGATACAAAATCTTCCCAATGTTATGGTCTAAAAAAAACATATAGAATTTTATTGAGCAGTTAATTATAATAAATCTTTTATTTTAGTAAACTAAAACTAATAAACCTTTGATTCCTGGAAAAAAAGTACTAATTAAATTTTATATCAAAATTAAATATTCTAACAAGATAAAACTAATAAATCTTTGATTCCTCCGAAAACAATTTTTTATTGAGTAGTTTATCATGAGATGTAAATTTATTAAAATTTAACTTAAGAAAAAGTCAAATGTTAAACTATTCATAACATCTATAAAAAGATTCCATCGTTAGCCCGAATCTTTGAGATCATGTTGCTCTTTCAAACATAAAAATAAAAATCATCCTGCATGGAGGAATGCATTAGCCCGAATCTTTGAGATCATGGAGGAATGCATTAGCTCGAATCTCTGAGATCATTTTGGTCTGTCAAACTTGGGGAGTATCTCTGAGTTCATATTGTTGTTTCCCATTAGTTCTTAAAAATTGGTTAAAAAAACCCAAAAATATTGAGGACAAAAAAAACCAGAAAATGAGGACCAAATTGACAACAAAAAAAAATCGAAAAAATCCCGAAAGTATTGGGTGGCTGAAATTCTCATATATGTAGCTCAACTTCTCTAACCATGGCTTCCTGACTTATGTTAAGGGCTTGAATCATTACCTGGAGCGTTTTCCATAGGGCATGGCATCATGCTTAAAATAATGAAAGAGAAGGAAACATAACCCGGAGTCATACATAGCTGTAACCCAGAGAAGGCAAAATATAGTTAAATCGTATCACATACTCGGTTTACCTGCTCCATCAAGCTCTTCTTCTCGATGGAAGTTTGCAATAATATTTCAATAAAAATAAAATTGAGATGTGAGATAAAATGGAGGCTATGGATAAGATTTGAGATAAACAGTGATGGGTTAATAATGCTCAATCAATTTACAGAAATGAATATTTCTAAGATTCCAAGAAAAGGGTTTCAAAGGGCTTGATATCATTCATATGGAAGATTGCATCCGAACAGAAATGAATATTTCTAAGATTTCAAGAAAAGGGTTTCAAAGGGCTTGATATCATTCATATGGAAGATTGCATCCGAACAGAATAGAACAGAGACAACATAAAATATTTGCAATCTGAACAGAACCGAGCCAACCATAAAATACTTCAAATTGATAGAATCAAAGAAAATATATGCGTGAGATTTTAGATAACAAGAGATTAAGAATGTTAAATGCACTGACCATGAAAAGTAGGGTTTTGTAGAAGGGTTGACCTTGAAGTTGTTTGAGACGATCCAATCCAAACCAGGCTTTTCCATGAGGCCTTTTCCCTAGCCATGGGAACATGTACCTTTGAGTTGTTCAACCGACCTTTTTTTGAGATCCTTTTCCATAGCCATGGCATCATGGTTAAAATATTGAGAGAGAAGGTAACATAACCCAGAGCCAGAAAAATTGAGAGAGAAGGTAACATAACTCAAATTCCTTTGTAGAGAAGGGATTAAATCATGTCGGATAATCGTTTGCCCTAATCCATAAATTCTTCCAAAGAACAGGCGTCATCAAGCAAAAGCACAGAAATTCTTCCAAAAAACAGGCGTCATAAATTCTTCCGAAGAACAGGCGTCATAAATTCTTCCAAAAAACAGGCGCAATCGTTTGCACTGATCCATCAATTCTTCCGAAGAAGGTTGACTGTTGGGCGTCCGCGTTGAAGAACCCGTCGCCGAGGCTCACAAAATTGGAGAAGTGGAACTTGAGCACTGGATCGTAGACACGGTACGTTTTGAATAAAACCGATGGCAGCATGCCCAAAAGGAACCAAATCAGAGGATCCTTCACCTTTCGGAACACAGTACCCTTCACGTTTCGGAACATTTAAGCCAGAGTCCTTATAAATTCACACGGACTGGAAAGGACGACAATGATATATCTTTCTGCGTCTCCCTCCAACGGATAGTTTTTAGTTTTCGTTCTTCCCTTCAACGGATAGTTCTTTTCTTTTTTCAAGATTTACTTTATTCAAGATTTGGGTATCATTGTTCTAAGATTTTGTGCTTTTTCTATTTACTTTGTGTTTTTTGGTTTTTTTAGGTTTTGATTTAGTATTTTATATGATTCAATATCTCACATTTCAATTAGATGTTCCTTTTGTTTATTAAACATTTTTATTTATTAGATAATTGTATTCGAGAGTTTTTTAATTTATAATTTTTATTTTATTTTTAATATAGTTTAATTAATGTTTTAATAAAAATATAGTTTAATTCATAAAGGGTGGAGATAAAAATATTCCACTTTATTGTCATATTTTTCTACTTTAATTCATGATTTGATAAAGAAATGGTTTAATTCATGAAAATAAGGATACAAATATTTCACTTTATTGTCATATCTCCCAAAAACAATTTAGCTTCATATTACACAAAATCTCACAATGTCTTAATACCATAAAATTATCTATTATTAACTACATTAAAGATATTTGATTCTAAAAATCATATTAGTTAATTTGTTTTGATACAATATTTACATTTTAGAATACCTACAAAGAGCATCATATTTTTCATAATAACCATGTCTATATCTATTTTGAATTTTATTTGTTTTTGTTATTACATGAAATTATTATCTATTTATTTATATTTGTATGAAATTACATTATAAGCTAATATATAATAATTGGATCACTTTGTAAGATAATGAATGAAAAAATATATTTTAGTTTCATTTTCTATGCATAAGGAAGATTAGAAGAAACTCTTCTTAACTCATTTCTATTTGACACTTTGTTATTTGATGGAGGATTTGTAAATTATTATTTGAGAAGAGAATTTGAATTGTATAACATATCATTTGCATGATCCATTTGGGTTTTTGGTGTTTAAGAAATTATTCCCTTTGCATGTTTTCGATATCTTATGATTCTATTCTTTTAAGGTTCGTAATACTTACAACATGGTTGAAGCATTTGAAGTTGCTTCAAATATCTACTAGATTTTATTAAGGATTTAAATATCCCATTCAAATATTTTTTGGGGGGAAATTATAACTAGTTGGCCCTTATTTTAAGTGACTTTTTTCAATTAATGGATTTTTAAAATGATTTTTAATATTTTAGCATATAAAATTTATTACGAATGTTTAGGTTACAATTATTAAATGAACTTTTACTTTAAAAGTAAATATTTATTATTATTATGGTGGTCATTCAAAGATTTGTAATCAGACAAATTCTTCTCATTCTTATGGCATGATTTTTAGTTGAAAGTGAGGGTCTAAGGACATATCAATTTTCCCTATGGATCATGTTCAAAGTGTGATTATGTCGACTACCACATAGGGCCTACAAACCTAGTCCACATTTTATTGACTAGCATAGACACAATAAAACATCCTATAGGATCTATATCTTGAGTTTTGATTCCCAAATCATGATAAAGGACGTGAGGAATCCTATATTCTTCTTAAAACCTAGAAAGACTCACTTTACACAATGTTTGTGGTTGTTTTGGATGGTGTGCATGACCCATGACCTGCAAATCCCTCTTTTAGGCCCTAAGATGTGGTGCTCCTCCTCTCACAATTCTCACAACCCTATGAATAATTCTGACTGATAAAAAAAATTAAATGGAACCCACACATTAATTATAGGTGAACTATTCCTTTGTAAAAATGGTGTGGTGATTCTCGATCATGTCCATAGTCCATAACTTGTAAAATGATTTTTTAGTCCCTAAGATTGTTGGGTTCTTCCTTAGACAATCTGCAAGGCCCCAAGAATCATCCACATTCCATAATGTAATACACCTTGAATTAACAATTACTATTGATTCTGTTGGAAAATACTTTATTGATTTTTTATTTTATTTTTGACACAAAGGTAAAAAAAATAAAACAGTTTGTAATAAAACACATTTTTATCTAATAAAATATGTTGAAGAGAGACAAGAGTGGATATAGAAATTGAAGAGTGTCTATTGACCCACAAGAGGAAAAATACAAGTGGAAAAAACCACTATGTGAGAACTCAATATGCAAGAGGCATCATCCCCCAAAATGAGGTCTGCACTCCTAGTTTAGTGCTAAAGAGCACGAGTCTCATAAATGACCAAGTCATAGGAAAACTACTATATACTATTATGTCCATGAGAAGTAGGAGGATAGTATTAGATGGGGATTAATATATCTAAAATGAAAGAGATGGAACATTGAAATATTTTTTTCTTGTGGGTCAACGAACGGGCTCAAGGGTTCTAGACCAAGTAATTTGGCTACTTTGGAACTTGGTTGGGAGGAACAAATTCTTCACTTTTATTTTCCCATAATTGGTGCCAGGTTCCTACTCTGTTTTCTTATGATTGGTTTTAGTTGCAGTGGAATGTGAATTTTAATGTTGAGTTGCAGTTATACTTCTAGGAAGTAGTGTTTATGCATTTTTGTAGAACAATTATCCATGATTTTATGTAGTATTATCATTTAGTTATGAGAATAATTATTTAGGTATGATTGTTGCTATTCTGTTATGGTTTTGAATACAATAATTGAATGATTTATAATTGATGAGTCTGCATCTAATGGATTTAATCCTCTGTTTTAAACTGTATCATGTATTACTGCATTTTGCTACATTTTTGTGTGTGTATCGATTCTGCTTAAATATTCTGTAATTCTTCTTCTCAAATTAAATCATGATATTGGTTTATGGTATATATTCGTAATTTTCAACATTGTAATTGAAATCCAATTACATAGAGAAAACCTTTATTTATTGTTTAAATGCATAATCAACTTAGCGTCGCTTAGATTCATGATTGTTAAATCATGTACAAGGAAACATAATCAAGAATGGTTCATCATAAAGATGATATTTAGATCTAATTAACTTACACTAAACTAAAACCATTTAAATCTACATTGTTAAAGAGTTGATCTGCATGGTTACTTGTTGATTCAACGACTAATGTCTAAGCCCCAATGAGATAAAAGGATCACATGAGTTGCGGAATATGGATTTGTGGAGGAACAATTCTGAAAAGTTTAAAGGCAACCCGCAATCCGCAATCCGCAAGGTTAATTATTGATCTGCAAAGAAATTAGATCAATGATTGGGATTGAAGCCATAAGAATATCAATGACTAATAAGAGTTGCAAAAGGTGGAAGGAGGAAGGATAATTTTGTAGGCTAAAGTATAAAACCCACATTCCACAATCTGCATTGTGGAAGGTGTTGATCTGCAAGGAAGTCATATCAATGGTAGAGATTAAATCCGTAGGAATATCAATGGCTCACAAGAGTTGTAGAAGCTTTAGTACATAATGAAAAGGGAGTCAAATCGGCAATGGATATTGAAGCCACAAATGGGTCGACAGCTCACAAGAGTTGTGGAAGTTTGATTATGGAATGTGCAAGGAAGTCAAATCGACAGATGAGATCAAGGCCGCAAAGGGATAGACGGCTCAAAGAAGTTGCAAAAGATCCATTACAGAAGTTTATTTTCTCATAAGTTAAAATGTGTTTCCACAATTTGCAATCCACAATTTGTGAAAATCTAATTGTGGAAGGGTTAATTTTATAATGAATTAAAGGGTGATCCATGATCCGCAATACACATTGCGGAAAGGTTCCTATGGAGGGCATTTTCTATGGAAGGAAACTTGTGGAAAGTTTGTTTTGGAGGGTTAAATACCCATAGAAAAATATTGTTAAATTAGAAAAATAAGGGTAAACAATAAAGTATTTGGACAACTAATTGTTTTAGAATTTGATTTTGTGTATGAGGAAAGGTTGATAAAACTTGTAATGAGAATAATGTCCATTAAAATCTCAAGGTTCAATAATTCCCTATTACAGTTAGGAACTTTAACAATATGTATGTATTTAAATGGTTATAGAATATTTTTTTTTTAATTTGAGGTATGTTACATATGGTAACCGAGCACGGTTAAAACACTAGGCCTGAATCGACTCAACACTAAAGTTGCTACAACATAAAACTAACTTCAATTTTATTTTGGTTAAATTCTCTTATAAGAAACAAAGAGAAGAATAACTACGTTTTGCAGGAGACATGGAATATGCAGAGATTTCTATAGAAGAGGAACATTGCCATGAAATCCCTTTAAATAACGAGAGGGGTAACTTAAGGGATGGGGAATTTTGGGTAGACTTAAATGACAGTTAGGATATAAAATCTAAACTTAAATGAAATGTCCAAGCATTAAGGTCTTAATTGATAAAAGTTAAAGAAGATAATGAGTGAATACTAAAGTCTGAGGAAGAGCTAAATTTTATTCTATTAGCTAAGATCCATAATGATGACAAAGGAAAAAGTAAACAATATGAACATCAAATGCCTACAACTACACCTTACAAATGTAAGGGAAATAAGATGGAATTTTCCAACCATAAATCTAAAAATTCAGGTAAATATTGAGTCAAACACCATAAGAAACAACAAGATTCAAAAGGAATCCATGATGAGAATAAAAAGAAAAATAAATATGGACCCTATGAGGAAATATCTTGGGATTTTAAGAAAATTGAACCAGCCATGTTTAATGCAGAAATTGAGAAGGGAGAAGAGGTAGAGGCATGGTTGTGTGGAATGAAAAAGTGTTTTCAAATACATAACTACTCAGATGAGTTAAAGGCTAAAATGGCTATCTATAATTTGACTAGAAAAGAAGATATATGGTGGAAAGACATAGAGAAGGTTAAAGGGAAAAAAGAGAGAAATGTAACTTGGAAAACATTTAAGAAACTCTTTAAAAGAATGTGCTTGTGAGAACAATATTATGAATAAAAAGATAAATAATTTTATGAACTAAGATTAGGAGCCATGACAATGAAATAACTCTATAGTAATTTCTTAAGCCTACTTCCTTATGTTCCCTATATAATTGGCGAGAAACCTAAAATACAATGGTTCCAGAGTTGTTTTCCCATAATGTCATAGAAACATATTGAGTATGTCAATCCAAAAAAACTAGAGGAAACAACGAGGAAGGAAAACTTATGCTATGACCAAAACAAGAATAAAAGGGAAAGTATACTAGCTTGGAAAAATAAAAGGAAAAATAATTTTTATTCGAGGAAAAAGAAGAATAAGTTCCATAAACACACGAGAAATAACTCTAGAGAGTATCGGGGTAATAATTACAAAATATTTAAACCCCAAGACTCTATAATAAAAGAACCTGCAACTCTTCTTAATAAAAACCCAGCACAAAAAGAACTTTTAAAATGTTGGGAGTTTGGAGTGACATGCTTCTTTAAATATTGTCCAACAAGAAAAAAGAATTTTAATGTTCACTCTATCCAAGAAGCAGTCACAGTTTGGTACATGGATAGGAGCATGCCCTAGATCTATGTTGCATTGGAAAATCGACAAGAGGACCATGAGACTTCTATGGTTGAAATTGAAGGTATGATAAACAATCAACCTATCTCTATTTTAATTGATCTAGGTACAAGCCTTAGCTATATATCACCTAGAATAGTTTATTTATGCAATTTGGTACCTCAAAATTTTCACAAAGGATGGATAGTACAATAGGCCACAAGTACAAAACAAAAAGTTACTAGACTTATTAGAAATTCTAAAGTGATGATGAATGATTTTCTTACGCATGTTAATGTAAATATTATGCCGTTAGGATCCTATGACTTATTAATAGGAATGGATTGGCTAGAGTAACATAAAGTGGTGTTAAATTGTTCTGATAAAACCTTTACTTTTATTGATGATAATGGAAATGATATAAAAGTTAAAGGGGTCCTTAGGAAGGTGACCCTCCGAGAAATATTTGCATTAAAAATGAAAAGATCCATAAGAAAAATATGTAAAGTGTTTGTATTCTATATAATGAATGGTAAAGAAAATGGTAACAAACTTCAACTAGAAGACTTACCAGTCTTGAAAGAGTTTGAAGACATCTTTTCAGAAGAAGTCCCTCGAATTTCTTTGAAAAGAGATATTGACTTCACAATCAATCTCATACCTGGAGTGGTACCAATAGAGAAAGCTCCATATTGAACGAATAGAATAGAACTTACAAAACATAAATCACAACTACAAGAACTAATTGATAAAAATTACATTAGAACAAGTGTCTCTCCTTGGGGAGCACCAATCTTGTTTTTGAAAAATAAGGATGAAACACTAAGATTATGCATAGATTGTTGACAATTAAATAAGATGACTTTTGAGAACCGATACCAAATCCCCCGGATACATGATCTGTTCGATCAATTTCGTGGAGAAATTATCTTTTCAAAGATAGATTTAAGGTTAGGTTATAATCAAGTACGAATAAAAGATGAGAACATATTTAGAACAACATTTACGACCCATTATAGTCATTATGAGTTTGTCGTAATGCCTTTTGGGTTCACAAACACACTTTCTACATTTATGTGTTTCATGAACATTATCTTCAACAACTACTTAGATAAGTTTTTGGTTATATTCATCAACGATGTACTAGTCTACTCTAAGAACGAACAAGAACATAAAGAACATTTCAGAATAGTTTTGTAAATACTAAGAGAAGAACACCTTTATGCAAATTGAGTAAATGTAATTTCTTTAAAGATAAGATTCAGTACCCACGAAACATAGTGTCCAAGGATGGAATCACAATTGATCCATATAAGCTAAAGGCCATCATGGAATGGATGATTCCTAAAAATGTATTTGGCATCATATCATATATGGGAATTACTGGATACTATAGAAAGTTCAAAAAATTATTTTCTAAGATTTCCTATGCCATAAATTCCTTACAAAAGAAAGGAAAAAGGTTCGAATGGACTGAATAATGGATGGAAAAATTTAACAAACTAAAATACCTATTAATTACCTCCCCCGTCTTAACGATTGTTGATCCATTCAATGATTTTTTCGTATGTACCGACGCTTGCAAATAAGGGTTAGGCAGAGTTTTATTACAAGAAAATTATGTTTTGGCTTATGAATACAGGAAATTATAAGAACATGAAAAAAAATATGCAACACACAATTTAGAACTTGCTGCTATAATTCACACCTTGAAAATGTGACAACATTACCTAATTGGAAGAAAATTTACACTTATGTCATATAACATAAGTCTTAAATATTTATTTGACCAACAAAATTCTAATGCAAGACACGCTAGATGGTTTTCATTTTTAAGTGAATATGATTTTGAAATCAAACACATAAATGGAAAATAAAATAAAGTAGCAAATTCTCTAAGTCATCATACGAATTTACTGTTTGCAAGTAGCAACTATGAATTTGATCTAGAAAACATATTTTAAGTGCTCGAAATTCTGATAGGGAATGTTAACCCAAAAATCCTCCACTCAGCTCTCAATGGCCTACAACATCCAAGGGCACCATCTCACTACCCTCGTATCACTCCATTAGACCCCCACACCCTCAAAATAGCTAAAGGATGAAGCAAAGGGCTTAAAACCACAAAAAGGAGCCCAAAATAGTCTCCTAGGAGATGAAACCCCCAAAAAGGGGCTAAAACCCTAAAATGAGCTAAAATTGGGGAAGAAGGGGCTAAAAGTCCAAAAAGGGGATAAATCCCTTACCAAGGGCTTAAAACCCTAAAACCCCTTGAAAAGCTATAAAAGAAGGGTGGGGGGTCACTCTCAAAGAACTTCTCCCTTGCATATTGTTATGCTTCCCCTAGATGCCTTGAGGCACCTTTGCCTCTCAAGCCACCCACTCCCTCTCCTCCATTTCCATTGATCCAAAGCTCCCCATCCAAGAGAGGTGCTTCCAAAAGATAGGGCATGGTGGCCCATTTCCATGAGAGAAGGCATAGCTTGTATTTCATGTCTTGTTTATTTGTTTTTTTGCTTTCTAACCCTTGTTTCCATTTGCAGGTTTTATGTTTAACATTGTTTTATAGGTTTTACTATAGCTTAGAATTTGATTGCAAGTATTTGGAGGAGGAACCCTAACTTGTGTTTGCAGAGGGGTTCACCATTGCTTCTCTCTTCTTTCTGTTCATACCTTATTTTATTGTTCTATCCATTTCCATTTCCGTTTGTATTTTTTTGCATTTATCGACTAGCAGGACCTACCATTCTGTCCTATAGACACAAGGGAGCCATTCTTGCCCCTGTAGTAAGGAGAAACCCCTACTACAGAACTGGCGACCATACCAGGTCGATCCCAGAGGATCCCTGGTCCAAATCTTTAATTTTCAAGTTCTTTAATTTTTTCCCTAGTTTTCAAAATTTTCCTATTAAATTCTCTTTAAATCCATTTGATTTTCAGTTTCTAGTACTGTCGAAGCCTCTTCTAGGAAAAACCAAGTCAATTTGGCCATAGTACAAGTTACTGTTAGTCAGATCTAACTCTTCCTCACAAAAAACCCCAAATCTAGGGCAGGGCGCTCTTATCGAGCACAAAAGTGAGGTGAGGGTGCACTTAATGCCCAAACAGGTGTGCCCAGGGCACACTTAATCCCCCAATAAGTGTGACTTCAGCCCATAAACATAGATCGTGACTGTTTCTGCATTTTGTGCGACCCCCTCGCCTGTTTCTAAAAAAATCTTGTGGCCCCCTCGCCAGATTTGATCATAAATGTGTGGCCTGTCAAACAGAACTTCAATTTTAGTTTAATAGAGATTAAATTTCAGTTTTATAGGACTATTAGTGTGAGTCAGCCGCCTCTGTCCAGTACACCAGTTCAATTTCATGTTTCTATTTTTGTTTTCTGCAATTTATTTCACAAACAATGTGTAAATTCCAACTAAATCTTAATGCCTTAATCAAATGAATGTAGCCTAATTAAAATCAACCTAAAACAAATTGTGTTGCTTACCCTTCCTCCTATACCTAGTCATCACCCTTTGGGGTATTCTGGCATACAATGAAGGGAAATCTCGTATAGATCTAGGCACTCCACTAATATTGTTCCAAACCACTAAAACCGGATGGCCTAGAAGGTAGAGGGGGTAGAGAAGGAGGGATTCTCACGGTGCTAAGCGTCCTCCCTATTGACCAATATTGCATCTGGGAGGTGAATTGAGTATCTATGGATGGGATTATTCCCATTGTGTTGAGATCCCAACATCTTCTCTTGGTTTAAGAGGAATATTAGTGTGAGGTAGACATCTAGTTAGACCATACACATTCACGATTAAAAATTGTATTTGTTCACAATTTTTTATTATTCAAATACATGCATACACAATGACATGAAATATACCATGATGAATTCATAAACCATTTGTAGCAACCAAATACCAGAAAAACAAACAAACAAATACACCATACCAACTAATTAACTAAAGTTCATGACGCTAAGTGACGCTGTCTTTGAGGACATAAGTCCCTAATTGCTTCAACTGTGGGAAGTACTTGGGCTATGCCTAAAAAATCATTGTGAGGAGTACCACAGGAACCCCAAAGTAGCTGGCGGCTGAGAGGAATTGCCAAGCAAAACTGGCAATGACCCCTTCCGAATGAGTAGAAACACCTGTGAGGAACAAGCCAAGTGCTATATTCTAGCAATATCGGTGGTCGAGTGACCACCTAAAGCTAATAGGAATCCAATGAAACTAGAGTCCAAATATCATTCCCACCAGTTTCATACATAAAAACATAATTGATCCTCCACGCTGTTCCTCACACCTAGGAGAAAAACCACCACCATTTCGAACAATCAATTGACATCATTGAAATAGTTCTTAGTGAACTCCCACACCATCAAAAGGTGACATAGCCTCTGATTCTAATTCAGACACATATCAGTTTGAACCAAACCTCCATACCGCACCATCAAGCCCCATGGCTAGTGCAAATCCGAATCCATTTTTCGGCATAGCCATAGCAAGTAGACCCATGTCCACATCACAACCTGTCACCCACAACCTAGCAAGTGGCCCAAGCACAGTCATGTAGACTGTCATTAGTCAGCTACCACCATCCATAGTGACCAGCCAAGCTGGCCCAGTTGTAACACAAGGGGTCGGTGACCCCTCCACATACACTGCCCCTCATGCCACATAGGGGGGCAGTGGACCATCCACTTACATTTTCCCTACTGTCATGCATGGGGTAAATGTCCCTTCCACCCACACTATCCCTCCCACAACATTTGGGGGCATTGGCCCATCCGCAATGGTGCCACCATAGGCACCCCCAGTCCTTTAGATGCATTAATGCACCTACAAACCCCATGACCATCGCAGCCCCATCCCACATCAACCTGGGGTCAAATCTGCCATTCATGGCTCACCTTAACTTGTCTGACTTGGCCATATTAACAAATGAACCCATTCGTGATCAAGCATTTTGGCCTCCAATGCCAACTAAGTTGTCATCAGACATCCCCAAGTTTGAAGGCAAAGTAGGGGAATGTTCCCAAAACCACATAATGACATTCCATCTATGGTGCTCATCCAACAACATTGTAGATGTGTCCATTAGGCTGAGGCTATTCCAATGCACCCTTACAGGTGTTACGTCTAAATGTTACATTGAGCTACCATAGGCCAAGTACCCAAAGTTCAACTCCCTAGCCTTCATGTTCCTATAGTATTTCCAATTGCCTGTCAGATATGATGAGGGGGTGGAGATCCTGTTATCCTGCTATCAAAAAAGTGCCACTCATATAAATGAACATAACCATGAGTGGCGGCGACATTGTAGCCTATGCAAAATCAAACTTGACGACATGATCTTCTTAGATTGGTTCCTTAAGACCTTGCTCCTGCCCATAGAAAAAGAAGTCGCATCTGAACATCCCCAATCCAAAGAAGAGGACATACTGAAGGACCAATAGTTTGAGCTTATCTATGCTCAGTATGGATACATGTACACCATAATTCTAGATTCTTCCTGTCTGAGTACCTCATATCGTGATGCACCAGGGGCATCCCATGCTATGGACGACATCACAGGATCGGTCTCCCAACAGCCATAGCCTCAACCGATTCCATCTATTTTTACACCACAACCAAGCAACATTGCTAATGTTTCTTACCAAAAACAAGCCCAGGACTATGCTAGAATGATGTCCCAGTCTGGAGCAACAACTTCCTACGCATAGCCTACACCACCGCAGTAGGCCCAGGCCATGGCTTGGCCAACATAGCGATATGTGAGGAAAATTCCCACATTTTTAGCACCACCACCCCCACAAATATACTATGCACTGCCAGTGCAACCAAATCAAGCCCCCACCCCCGCTACACCCGCTCTATTGGGACAAGTGTTCGCACAACAAAACTGTCCCAACCAGACTACCCCCAACAATCAACAAGGGAAAGCTCAAAATAATCGGCCCTGCAACCAAGGTAATAACCAACCGTAAGGAGGTGGTCAACAACCAAACCCTCCCAACAATTACATGGCAAATTGGCCAGCCCAAAACCCCCCACGATAAAATGCACCAAGACGCAACGCCCCATTGTGCACAAACCAACCATGCACACTCTGTGATGTTTATGGGCACTACACATTTGAGTGTCCCCTCATGGCTTGTGCTAAGTAGGCCATTCAAAACGAGGCCCAGCAGGCTACCAAACAAGCCCAACCCAACCCGCCATCGCAAGTACCTCCCCACATGGTGCATCAAAACCCACTACCAGTCCAAGGATTGGTGCCGGGTGAATCCATGAAGATGGGTGTCTATTTTGCGGGGTCTTATGAGAAAATAAATCTTTTCTTTTCATGTTTTTTAACTTTGGGCGAACAAAAGTGATATTTTTGTTTAGAATTTCAGTTTTAAGTAAAAACAAAACTTTCATAGAATTATGTTAGCTTTCTATTCATAATTTTTTCAATTTTTATTTATTGAGATTTGATATGTATTTTTGGAAAATGTTTGATAGTGTGTCCTTATAAAATGAAAGGACTAACAAATACTCATGTTTGGTTGCGCCCCTAAAATCATTGTTAAACTTATGTTTTGCAAAAACAAAATATGCTGCGACAATATAAACACAATATACTAGAATATGACGATAAGTTTGTGACCAACGGATCTATATACTAATCATAATATTTTTTTGAATTCAATCAATGGGGAAACCTTGATGATTTTCAACAGGTTTTTGGTTGCGCTACTTTTCTCTCAGTTGACTATAAAACTTTAAAATCTACGAACACTCTTTTGAAGTAGACACTCCAATTAATGACACCATATTTGTTTCAATTTTTTTTGTGGTGTATTTTTGAAGTTATATATTTTTCATTTCACCACATTTTTAAAGAGCTGAAACGAAACTCGACACATGTTAAGCAACAAAAAAATTAAAAATATCAAATCTCACCTATACACAACAAAATCTATACCTACGGAAAGTAGATTCAATGACGAAACTAATTGTATCAAGTCTGACAGTTGATTTGTAGTGTAAGACATCCATTTTACCTTCTGAAAATGGAGAAACCTGAAAACTGTGCAAGTTTCAGGTCTCAAAGGTTATTCGGCCGAATAATTATTTTGCTTAACAATTATTCAGCCGAATAATTGTTCGACCGAATAATAATTTTTTGTTACAAAAACATTATTTACAACAAAGGTTGTTCATCTAAAAAACCAAATGCAAATTTTTTTTTGATGTCTCCATGAATTTTAACGTTTCACTGTTAAACGTTATTCGGCTGAATAAATGATCGATTATTTGGCCGAATAACTATAGTTATTTGGCTGAATAAAAATGTTATCCGGTCGAATAAATATAGTTATTCGGTTGAATAAATATAGTTATTCATCCAAATAACTTTCGCTATGTTTCTCAGGCACTGGAGATTCTCACGGAAGTGTTACCCAACTTTGTGTTTTCACGACCCAGTCCTGAACTAAGTTGGCAGGGGCTTCAGGTTTGTATTCTTTTCCAGAAGCAATGTTGCAGGTCATTGTTGCTTTTAACAATGTCTAGATCTTAAATTTTCCATTCAGGTAATTGGACCCATCAATCTTATTTGATTCATTCATGTATGAATCCACCAAATTTTATTTCATTGTGAACACAAAAAATAATTCCTTCCAGGATATTAAAAAGAAAATTTGTTTAGTTCCTTCAATTCTACAATTTAATCATGAGATAAAAAAATACCTCCTCTTTTTACATCTTTGGGATTATACCTTCAATCATGCCACCTTTATTCTCTACACGTAAAATGCGGTATTCTCTAGCCTTCAATCACATGCAACATCACTACTTTATCAGTAGCACATGCCCCACCATTTCGCTGATAGATGGGATATTCTATTCTAGATCGCAATGCTTAACAATAGTCAAACAATAACCTCGGCTCTTCGACTAATTAGTGGAATATTGTTTTACAAATCTATGACTTCTCATATTGTTGTACACAATAGCTATTCACCAACAATTAATCTAAATGCCATTGCAGCCTATTTCATTGGTGACATCTATTAACACATCAAACAAACAAGTTTATTCATAGTAATGCTCGCTCCATATAGCCATGGTGGTGGAAGATCCTTCATAATGTCTCTATCAAATAGGAATCCAACAAAATATTTCTTCTTGTGGTCTTCTATAGTGGCTCTATCTGCCGATACTTTTGAACGAGAAAATAATACTTGTGGAAGAAGTTCATTCCTTTACACAATGCAGAGGCCAAAAATTTGTACACCTCAAATCTCCACCATAGAATGGATTGGGATCACCCACAACACAGGTGTAGTTTAATAGCAATTAAAAAAAATTCACACAACACCAAAGGTTCATGGACGCCAAAACCACTAGACCATGGTGCACAAAAATGCTGGCCATGATCGCCTGAGAATAATACCACAAGCAACAAAGCACCAAATTAAATTTATATTTCAAGGTTACGATGAGAATCTCCAACAATAAAAAGCACATACATCGTCTCTCTCCTATAGTGGGTGAATCATCTTAAGCAAGCCTCCACTAATAATGACAACAATCTTCAATGGCATTTTCAAGAGATTCTACAATCTTAACTTCCATAGCATAATGTTGGAGGATCCCTCCAACAAGTGACTCCTACATACTGAGAGTTTCCATTATTGCAACTTCTTCAAACAAGCTACACTCTGCATTCATTGCATCAATAAGGGCTTGTCATCCTACAACCTTTATGAGTTCCATGTGCCAATCACTAGCACAATTCTACTTCTATCAGTGAAGCTTGGACATACTACACTCAAACCTCTTGACAACTCTCTACCCCTGGCAACTTGCCTCTCCAAAATATGGCTTTGATACCTTGTTGATTTCTTTAGATAATGGTAAGCATAATTTGCATGGTAAGAATCTCTAACCTACAATATAGTTGAACATCAAAAATGCTGCTCTAATAATGCTAAAACCTGCTAAAACATACTATAGACTATATAACTAACATTTGCAGGTCTGTCCTAAATCACATCACTTTTATTAAGTAGGAAAACAAAAGTACAACATACTTGATAATTCATTGTTAAAATCAAAACAAAAACTGAGTGCATTGACTGCAAAACCTGTTACTGCTTTTACATTAGTTCTAAACTAAAATATGCTACAGGAAAATATAGTAAACTTTTCCCCGTGTTTGTATAGTTTGTACAATGATTAATACAACAACTAAATTGAATTTCATAGTATGTACAACCTGGTTGATTTCCATACAACTTGTTTTGACAAATTGAAGATACAGTACAGTCTACAAGCTCGATTTCCCTGCTTAATTCCATCATATAGCCAATGTAGGTTCTTTAGTTGCACTTGCTACATTAAATATTTTTTTTAGGAGATCAAATAAATATATCAGTGTCTTGATTATAATAGAAATTTTTTATCATGCATGTTTGTGTTATTAGAATGAAATACGAGGTTGTTAGTGTACTTGACAGACCCAGTAGTAGATTTATGCATTTCTTGCATGCGTGTGGAAAAATAGTATATGGGCAGTGATCAAATTTGAAGGGTGAGTCTTGATTTCAACTGGAAGGGCATTTATTCTTGGAGATGAAGGGAAATATAAATAATTTTACTTCAATTCAAAAGTATAAATTAACGAAACCTTTTCACAAAAAAAATGCAAAAAATAAATATTGCTTTTCCATTGTTTTACAATTTTAAACAATTGAGCATTCTTTAATAACTACATGAAAAAATGATATATTTTCAATAAAATTGATTTTGAACACATTAATTTGTCATATATGTGGCATTAATTTTACAGTTAAGTAACATACAAATTATTCTATTCTATTGTATTTTTTTTGAGTTAGAGCACATTTCATTATACAGAAAAACGAACTATGTGATAACCATATTGGGGCATCCACGTGATCTTATGCATAGTGTAGGATGTAGTAACTAGATATAGTCTTGAAGAAAAACTAGAATCATGAGAGAATTACTTAGTGTTATATGCACAAAAGGAAGCCACTAAGCAAAACCATGCTATAGTAAACCTACAACCATATCTATCTATCTATCTATATATATATAACCAACTAATAACTCAATTCAATCAGAGAGAGGGAAACAATCCAAGCTTGAGAGATGTAAGAATGATGGGGATTGGGAACCTAAGAAAAAATAATACACAACTCAGAAAACATTAAAAAAAATCCTACATACCAAGCAAGTTAGAAATGCTAGCATAACGAGGGTCCTAGCACCAAATTTTGTTGTTCAACACTTTTCATGATAGCATACAAGTATTGGATGGAGGGGAAATGGAATCAAGCCTAAGTCAACTGAAGCCTTGATACTCACTCCATGTCTATGTCTCAATAGTTTGCATTTTAAATTGAACGAAAACACCAAAAGAAGTTTATTAATGGCTAGATTTGAGAAAGTTCTAGGTGTGAGTAATTAATGTATCGAGGTTCTATAATTTGTTATGTTTTGTACTAGTCCATAATCTAGTGAATAGGCAATCACATGTAGGAAATTTAAGTAATTTAATGAAAATAATTAATGTGTATACCTCTATGTCGAAACCATCTTCCATGCTGATGCGGACCACTACCTTCCTTATTGTCTTACCAATAGGCATGATAATGAACAATATGCCCTAAAATTATGGACTTCACCTTCAAATAATGTCTTGTAATCACATTGATAAGGAGTGATAGGAATATCACAACAATTCAATGTGTCAAATCTCTGTTGAAAGTTTCAATTCAAGATTTATATAGTAAATTTAATATAAGACTTACTTATAGTTGTCTCTTACTCTTCGCATCTTGACATATTTGATATTTTATGGTTGTCTTTGCACCTTGACCCAATTGATACAACACTGAGCATATTCTAATGTCCCTCCTGTATACCCCTAAGCAATTTGTAATTTTGGAATATTATTGTACAAGAGCTTCTGGGTAAGGAGCTCAAGGCCAAGGCCCCACCAGAAGAAAAACATGAAAATTAGGTGATTTACTTCGTTGAACGGCGGGAAAACATCAAGACAACTTGAACAGCGGGAAACTGAATCATGAGGGAAAGAAGAGAATGGTTAGGGAGCCTTAATTTTGATGCCATATTCTGATCAACATATTAGCTATGGATTCCTATAGGGATCCCTATTTTCTTTTTCCGTAACTAGCCCAATTAAAAATACTATAGCCTAGAGGGTTGAATTCTAGCATAATTCAGCCATGGCCTCAGAGGTTACCACCTTATCAAACTTGAAAAAGGGACAAGGAGTTAAAATTAAAAAGAGAAAGAACCAAACAAAATTTCAAGTTACAAAAAGGGCAATATGACAAAGAGTTATTGTCACTCAAGTATCTTGATAGATTATTAAATGGTAATGTACCATGGTTAACGACTAATTTATGATGATGTAAATTAGCTTACACTAAAACTTATGACGTGACATATATATATGTCCACTTATGACACTTTATTTAAGCAACCCGACACAAATTATTTACATAGATATATAGGAAGGGTCAAAGCCAAGTTATTGAAAGATTTAGAGCTTGATTTTTTAAAAGCTAAATACAGAAGGATTTAAGGTAGGATACTGCTGAGAAAAAAGAGGATTTTGTGATAAAGAATATTTTTTCTCTTTTCCATCTAAAAATGAATCTAACCTCTCTCGATTATGAGAAAACCATGCATGGGTAACTGACTTGTTTAAAAATGAATATTTCTATTGTGTGCAGGGCTTTTAATGTCCTTGACAGACCTTTCCAAAATTCCTCCCTTTAAATTCGGATGGGTGCACCAGGAAATAGAAAGAGTAGTAATTATTCTAAGGGAAAAATCCGAACCATCCTGTAAATCCACCCCACCCCTCTACTATAAGTTAGGGAAAAATTAAAGGAATAGGGGCGCATGACCAGTGTAGTGTTTGCATTTGGCACTTGATGCAGGACCTCTTCGATTTGGAGTGAATATTTTGGAATCGAATCTATAAAGGAGGACCAGGAACTCGATAGGATCTGCAAGCACACCAAGGTATGCAAATGTTTCCTTGTTGTTTTAAATTACCTCTGTCTTCCCACACATTGCTGACTAAGCATTGTGTATATCGAACGTGGATTCCTAGGGGTGTATTTAATTGTTGAACACGATCCATTTCTTTCTGAACTGATTTAGGTATCGTGGTTATGTTTCTATTTTAAATGGAAACACTTTAAGTATTAATCTTGTCCACAGCATGCCTCTGTGCAGTGGAAACACTTGAATTTTTCTTGGGTCCGATCCATAGTGTAGCTCTACTTTGATTAGAACACTCTAAGTTTTTAGTCCATTTTGATTCGTATGGACACCCTCTACATATTATTTTTACACCCACCAAAATTATTTCTTTTGCATGAGTTTAAAACCCTGATGCATTCGGGGTTCAAGCCAAGATGATTATACTCTGCGATGTAAGGGGAGGAATTGTTTAAGTTACTGGGAATCCGAACTCCTTCGTTCTGTGTAGGCCTGCATATCAAAACTCTGGTGATAAGATAGTTGAAAAACTGGACTCCATTTTATGCTGCATTTCCTTTGAACCCTTGCAATTTTTCCCTGAAGTTTTAATTTACATCATTGTTGGGATCTGAGTTCTAAAATCAGAAGCCTGTGTTGCCCTGTATTTTTTTTTCTTATATGCACTATCCTTTTGGAGCTTAAAGAATCACTTCAACAATCCGAAATACAATACCTTAGCTAGTGTTGGTCCTAACGTGTAACTGGCCATGCCGTCCTTAACAGCGCGGCCTTTTTTTTGAGCTGGATATTTTTGTAGGCTGGCCGCAGGTTTTATTTGGGTAGGTTAAAGACCGGAGTATGGGATAGGTATCATACCTGTGGTTTAAGCATACTTTAAACAACTCGACTCGAGGGTCTTATAGTCACTAGCTCATGATCAAAGTTTGAAAACATGAAACGAGTTGATTTTCTATTCTTACACGCTTTGTATGGACATAGGTCACTATACTCTAAACTGTATAAATATCTCTTGATAAAGAACGCTCAGCGAAAACAAACTGTATTTATATGGATACACATATATAAATAATTTATATGAGTTTTAAATTAATGATTGCTCGGATAGCTATGACCCTACTTTCTGTGTTAACGCAGTGTCAAAATGACAGTCTCCCTTAGCATTTAAATGCTAAACTAATCTGCCTTGACAGGCCAGGATCGTACCAATGTTCTTCATGTCTATCGTTTCGAATAAAATATTCTACATTAACAAAATAACAAAAGTGCAGAAATGGTTTAATTTCATCATGGTCTGTGCGTCTCAAATTCTCTCTGCATTCATCCAGGGTTACCTTTAGGCCAGCCGACTGTAAGTGGGATATCATCATCACTACCATCTTCTTTTTCTGCTATCAACAACTAGCTCAGCTCAAAAACAGGTTGGTAATATTTTCCATGCTTAATTTATTAATATGGAGTCGAGCTTTATGTTAAATCGCAAGTGAGGTCCTACGAATGCATGAAAAGGGCCAAAGAGTTTTAGAATAAATATGAAAAATAGTAGTTCGAATAGATGCAACTAAAATAAATCACTTACAAGGGGGTTTCTTAATTACTAAAGTTCATGTAAAGGTGGTGATGGATAATAATGCATTATCCTATCTTTGTTAGGAAAATCATTATGGAATCCCGGAGGTAGCTAAGACTACAGTTATATATATATATATATGTATGTATGTATGTATGTATTTGATTTTCTTTAAAAAATGATTTTTGGACATCCCTAGAATTACAAATTTACATTGTTGATGTTTTAAAAGATGAGCATTCTTACCCACATATTTCCTAGAGATACCTGTAACGAACATAGGTCTTGAATTAATATTGTAAAGGACTATCCAATTTGATAGAAACTGTGAAAAGCAACAGGACAACACATCGCGTGAGATGTGGGTTGTATACTTGATGTTGACTTGTAATAGGAAAAGATAACTAAGTTTTGGTGGACGTAACCCCAAGTATGGGGTGAACCACGTACATTGGTGTCTTCTTATGTTTGCATTATGTACTTTTCATCTTCGCTTTTGATGCTTTGATTTATCTGACTATTAATTTATTATATGATGGTATGTGATATAATTCAAGTGATGGTTTTAACACAATGAATGAATTTGCATGGAAACATGAGGAGATGATTTACACTTAATGTTTGTGTGATTATCATAAAGTGCATGTTCGATAAGTATTCATCCTTCTTGTCTACCTAGGAATTTAAGAAATGTTTGAGACATATTGAGATGCAAGGAGTTGTAAACCTCGAGTATAATGATTTTGGTTAATGATTTTTTTGATATGATTAAAGTGTACCTCTTGATTCACTCACCATAAACAAAAATATTGAGTAGTCTTTCTAATAGGACATCTTTTCTTAAGAGGAGGAAAATCCTAGAACTCAGTATTTTGTTTGTGTGGATCCTTTATGGCTATGGTTTAACACATTGAATTAGAGAATTTGACCATTTAAGCAAACCTTTACTAATCGCAAGTCTTTTTATGTCGAAATGTGGTTAAAGGAATTTCTGAATGTACGAACTAAGTAATCTCCTATTGACACCAAACACATTTATGGATTTCTGGTATAATGTTTAGATCACATTGTTTCTGTGATTTAAGGTTAATATTTGTAGTGCCAACTGAAAAAGTATTAAGTTATAATTATCTCGTAAGGCATTCTTTTCGAAACCCAAAAATCTAAAGGAGTGTTAAAAGGTATTAATGCTTAAAAACCTTAGATGATGGGTGTGCCATGAATAGTTAACAAAGAGACATCTATATCTTGATAAGAAAATATGAACTTAGGTGAATGCTTGAAAGTAAGAACTCTTGTGTGATTGTTGCAATTTTTTTTAATTTACCTTTGATAAGAGGGAAAAAAAAATTAGCGGGATTTTGGGGAATGCTACATATGGTATCAGAGCTATAGTAACAACACTCGAGCTTATTTGGGTTCAAGATGTAGTTAGGACACATGAAGATAGATAGCTCTAACTAATTGATTGTTTATTTGTGGATGCATGACACTAATGAACGAGGGGGATAACTTGTCCGAGTGAGCCTCCAAAGATCAAAGGAGGTAACCAAGAGGATCATGGGAGAAGGTATAACAAGAGTAATTCTTTGGCTCATGACCCATTCTTATGGTAAGGAATTGAAAATTGGATGAAAGATTTTTCCCAACAATGTTTGAAATTTGAATGAATTATTCTGCAGTAGGGTATTCTATTGGAGTCTATGTATAGTTCTACTTGAAACGCTGGGTTCTGTGGCATGTCAGACTAAATAGTTACAACTTTTGCTGAAACTTACATGAATCGTATGTAAGTTAAGGGCAACTGCAAAAGGTATCTGCAAGCTTATATTTTAACTAACTGTCGAGGTTTACTTTCTCCAACCTTATCTTATCTGGCAGACGCAAGTAGAACTTAAGGGATTGAGGAATAAGTGGGGGTTATGATTTTGAGCCAGGAGTTATTTTGGCCCCTCAGTCAGGTTCCCTATCTTGAAAAGAATTTTATGCAATCATAACTAGTGAATTCAACTCGAATAAAGGTTGATCAGGAACGAAGGATAATTATAGGGATAATGTGGTCAGAAGCTCCATGTCTACTTAAATTTTGTATTTATGTTTTTCATTAAATTGTCGGATGATCATATTAACCATGAAATATTCCACAATCAAGCTAACGGGATGGTTTTCTTGGCTAATTTTGGGATCGTCTTGTTTCTTTATGCATTAAAGACAACAAAAGGGGTTCACATGACATTTGGTTATTCAGATTCTCAAACAGCAAAGAAATTTTAGCAAATCATGTAAATTGGACAACGAATTTGAAATTTCCTCTGCGTGCTAGAGATCATATTCACACACTTTTTCTGCTTGATTGAAGAAATAGATTGGTGCTACAAAATTTTGCAACTGCCTCGCTAAAGATAGTTCTTTTTATGTCTACTTTTTTTTTACTTAAGGTTTGACATTTCTTTTAATTTCTGGTCACATGTTTAAATTGAGAGAAAATCTGAGGTAAGAATGTTGTATAGATCTACATTGATTAAACATTCTATACTCTACATACTATTGTCCTAGTTGATGCATGGCCCTATGAGTATGATCTCCATATGATAATATTTTCTATGTCATGAATTTCCTAAAAACCCAATCGATTTGGAATCGATCAACCTTGTGGATGGTGCAAATGCACGAATTATTGGCTATCTTAAATCACACTTGACGAATAAAGATTTTGTAGAATTTCTTACATAAAATATGTTGCATGTGTATAGTTGTCACTCGCATCCACCTTTAGAGTTGCAGGGGGAAAGATGACAGGAGTAAATTAAACTTTAAATTACTTATCTACTTTTGTGACTAGATCACTACGATTGGTCAGTTGTTAATAATGCTTTACAACATTTGCATATGTATTGATACACGTAATTGTTTTATTTCCTTCCATCTAAGTCATATCTAGATTCGATGCCTGAAAATTTATTTTGGATCATAGTATGAATTTGATACCGCATTTTAGTTATGAATTATATGCTTGGGACCTAAAAGGGTTGATTCCCAATCTCTATAATGCATTGTGTTGGCTTGAATAGATATAGTAAACGTTGCCATTGAAATTGCTCGTAAAGCATTGGACTTGTCATAAGTGTGATAACATGACACCAAATGCATTGACTTGGGGTTGGGGTATATCTAGCAAAATTTTGATGGCAATTAACACATGATCTAGTTGAAATAGATCTAAAGGGAAAAATATCATCGCTAAATTATTTTGTTAGCTGAGTCATTTTTGAATTCCAAAGGATAGAATAAGATCCTTATTTTAAAATCATTATAGTCTGCATATTTGAAATCTCAGCCTCAATGATCAAATTGCAGATCTAAAAGTCGAGTATTGGAAAACTGCTATTCACATTTGAAATGATAAATGAATGTACGACGTATAATGTTACGGATTAACTTTGCAGGCTATGCATGAGACACCACCAACTGAAATGGACTATCTGTTTCAAAAAATTCATTGGCTTAAATAAGGAAGCTAAACCACTGAGGAATGAGTGTTGTGATATTTTATTATTATAAACTTCGTATTTCGAGGGTTCTATGAACCAAGGGTTAACTATGGATTGTGGTGTTATGTACTGTCATTGCAGGGCTTTATGATGATTCTGACCATCTCACGAGCAACATAAGACATGGGTTATAAATCCACTTGAAAATAAGTGGTGGTTTATTCTATATGAATTATAAGATTGTGTGAACCATAAATGATGGTAAGGGTACAATCAATACAACTTAGAAAATGTTGATTAAATGAATGAAAATTATGTTTATCGATAGATGTTTTGACTAACCATGTAGCCGACTCATGAATCGGGACAATGACAGTAAAGTCATGCTAAGCACCAAGGAGTGTGCAATAGAAAAAGTAAAAGTTGGAATCTACACTAAATACAGACAAGAATGGTGTGGGAGCACCATGGTATTAGTCAAGTGATTGTTGTATGAGCACATTGGTGTTAGGCATATATGCTACAAGAGCACAATGGTGTTATGCAAGCGATTGCGATGTGAGCACATTGATGTTAGGCATATGGTGTGGCAGAAATACCTAGGCAAAATTGGACATCTAGAAGACAAGACGCTGTTTGATGTCACTGAGGGGAAAACTTTTAACTAGTGGTTAAAAGGGAGAGTAACCTCAGAAATTGTCATAAATCCACACATGAATGGAAAATAAAACTCAAGGGAGAGTTTGGAAAACAAACGAACATAAAACATATTACATGCTGAATGGGTAATGTGAGGAAGGGATTTCCTCAGGTCAAGGATGACATAACTATCCAAAGGTTGGAGATAAAACCAACACCCAAAGGGTAGTAATTATATTTTATTGCATTATGAAAATGATTGGGTATTATGACACTAGTGAAAACTAGAAAATTGCATATTATTACAATGAAAAAGGATCTATGAATTTTGTTAAGTTGAATTACAATTTTTTTGACATGAGTTATTGAATAAAAAATTGGGCTAGAAATGAACCTTTTGCTGGAAACTGTAGATCCTAAATGATAGCAGACTTTGAAAAAGATCAAGAAATATCTAACAGGATCAAAACATAACAAGACAAAGCAAGAGAAGATGACTCAAGAGAAGAAGGAAATGGTTGAAGGATAAGAACACCGAGGACGGTGTTAATTTTAGGGGGGAAGAATGTAATGTCCCTCCTGTATACCCCTAAGCAATTTGTAATTTTGGAATATTATTGTACAAGAGCTTCTGGGTAAGGAGTTCAAGGCCAAGGCCCCACCAGAAGAAAAACATGAAAATTAGGTGATTTAATTCCTAAATATGAAAACATCAAGAAAACTTGAACAGCGGGAAACTGAATCAGGAGGGAAAGAAGAGAATGGTTGGGGAGCCTTAATTTCGATGCCATAGTCTGATCAACATATTAAATATGGATTCCTATAGGGATCCCTATTTTCTTTTGTTGTAACTAGCCGAATTAAAAATACTATAGCCTAGAGGGTTGAATTCTAGCATAATTCAACCATGGCCTTAGAGGTTACCACCTTATCAACCTCGACAAAGGGACAAGGAGTTAAAATTAAAAAGAGAAAGAACCAAACAAAATTTCAAGTTACAAAAAGGGCAATATGACAAAGAGTTATTGTCACTCGAGTATCTTGATAGATTATTAAATGGTAATGTACCATGGTTAAGGACTAATTTTAGATGACATAAATTAGCTTACACTAAAACTTATGACGTGACATATATATCTGTCCACTTATGACACTTTATTTAAGTAACCCGAGACAAAGTATTTACGTATATATATAGGAAGGGTCAAAGCCAAGATATTGAAATATTTAGAGCTAGATTTTTTAAAAGCTAAATACAGAAGGATTTAAGGTAGGATACTGCTAAGCAAAAACAGGATTTTGTGATAAAGAAGTTTTTTTTCTTTTCCGTATAAAAACAACTCTAACCTCTCTGGATTATTAGAAAACCATGCAGGGGTAACTAACTTGTTTAAAAATGAATCTTTCTATTGTGTGCCAGGCTTTTAATGTGCAACTAACTTGTTTAAAAAGGAATCTTTCTATTGTGTGCCAGGCTTTTAATGTGCTTGACAGACCTTTCCAAAATTCCTCCCTTTAAATTCGGATGGGTGCACCTGGAAAATAGAAAGAGCAGTAATTATTTTAAGGTAAAAATCGGAACCAGCCTGTAAATTCACCCCACCCCTCTGCTATAAGTTAGGGAAAAATGCAAGGAATAGGGGCGCATGACCAGTGTATCATTTGCATTTGGCACTCGGTGTAGGACCTCTTTGATTTGGAGTGAATATTTTGGAATCGAATCTGCAAAGGAGGACCAGGAACTCGATAGGATCTACAAGCACACCAGGGTATGCAAATGTTTCGTTATTGTTTTAAATTACCTCTGCCTTCCCACACATTGATGACTAACTATTGTGTATATCGAATGTGGATTCCTTGGGGTGTATTTAATTGTTGAACAGGATCCATTTCTTTCTAAACCGATTTAGGTATATTGGTTATGTTTCTATTTTAGATGGAAACACTTTAAGTGTTAATCTTGTACACAGCATGCCTATGCACAGTGGAAATACTTGAATTTTTCTCAGGTCCGATCCATAGTGTAGCTTTACTTTGATTAGAACGCTCTGATTTTTTAGTCCATTTTGATCCATATGGACACCCTCTACATATTATTTTTACACCCACCAAAATTATTCCTTTTGCGTGAGTTTAAAACCCTGATGCATTCGGGGTTCAAGCCAAGATGATTACACTCTGCGATGTAAGGGGAGGGATTGTTTAAGTTACTAGGAATTCAAACCGCTTCATTCTGCGTAGTCTTGCATATCAAAACTCCGGTGATAAGATAGTTGAAAAACTGGACTCCATTTTATGCTGCATTTCCTTCGAACCGTTCTGATTTTGCCTTGAAGTTTTAATTTACATCATTGCTGGGATCTGAGTTCTGAAATCAGAAGCCTGTGTTGCCCTTTATTTTTGTTTTTCTTATATACATTATCCTTTTGGATCTTAAAGAATTGCTTCAACAATCTGGAATACAATACCTTAGCCAGTGTTGGTCCTAACCTGTAACTGGCCATGCCGGCCTTAACCGCATGGCCTTTTTTTTGAGCTGGATATTTTTGTATGTTGGCCGCAGGTTTTATTTGGGTAGGTTAAATACCAGAGTCTAGGATAGGTATCATACCTGTGGTTTAAGCATACTTTAACCAACTCGACTCAAGGGTCTTACAGTCACTACCTCACGATCAAAGTTTGGAAACGTGAAATGAGTTGCTTTTCTATTCTTACACGTTTTCTATGGACATAGGTAACTATACTCTAAACTGTATAAAGATCTCTTGATAAAGAACGCTCAGTGAAAATAAACTGTATTTATATGGATACACATACTTAAATAATTTAAGTGATTTTTAAATTAGTGATTGCTCGAATAGCTGTGACCCTACTTTCTGTGTTAACGCAGTGTCAAAATGACAGTCTCCCTCAGCATTTAAATGTTAAACTAATCTGCCTTGACAGGCCAGGATCGTACCAATGTTCTTCATGTCTATCGTTTTGAATAAAATCTTCTACATTAACAAAATAACAAAAGTGCAGAAATGCTTTAATCTCCTCGTGGTCTGCGCGTCTCAAATTCTCTCTACATTTCGCCAGGGTTACCTTTAGGCAAGCCGAATGTAAGTGGGCTATCATCATCACTACCGTCTTCTTTTTCTGCTATCAGAAACTAGCTCAGCTCAAAAACAGGTTGGTAATATTTGTCATGCTTAATTTAATGATATGGAGTTGAGCTTTATGTTAAATCGCAGGCGAGGTGCTAGGAATGCATGAAAAGGGCCAAACAGTTTTAGAATAAATATGAAAAATAGTAGTTCGAATAGATGCAACTAAAACAACTAGCTTACAGGGGGTTTCTTAATTACTAAAGTTGGTGTAAAGGTGGTGATGGATAATAATGCATTATCCTACCTTTGTTAAGAAAATAATTATGGAATCCCGGAGGTAGCTAAGACTCCAGTTATATTATATATATGTGTGTGTGTGTATTTATGTATGTATGTATATATTTGATTGTCTTTAAAAAATGATTTTTGGACATCCCTATAATTACAAATTTACAGTGTTGATGTTTTAAAAGATGAGCATGCTTACCCATAGATTTCCTAGAGATACCTCTAAGGAACATAGGTCTCGAATTGATATTGTAAAGGACTGTCCAATTTGATAGAAACTATGAAAAGCAATAGGACAACACATTGTGTGAGATGTGGGTTGTATACTTGATGTTGAATTGTAATAAGAAAAGATAACTAAGTTTTGGTGGACGTAACCCCAAGTATGGGGTGAACCACGTACATTGGTGTCTCCTTATGTTTGCATTTTGTACTTTTTATCTTCGCTTTTGATGCTTTGATTTATCTGACTATTAATTTATTATATGATCGTATGTGATATACTTCAAGTGATGATGTTAACACAATGACCCAAAAATATAAAGGACTATTAAAAGGTATTGATGCTTAAAAACCTTAGATGATGGGTGTGCCATGAATAGTTAACAAAGCAACATCTATATCTTGATAAGAAAATATGAACTTAGGTGAATGATTTAAAATAAGAACTCTTGTGTGATTGTTGCAATTTTTTTTAATTTACCTTTGATAAGAGGAAAAAAAAATTAGTGGGATTTTGGGGAATGCTACACATATTTGAGAAAACAACTTTAGCTCAAGTTCTCATGGACGCCAAACATTAGATTTTCATTTTGAAATTGTTATCCTTAAAAGGAACTTAATAGATATGGTTCATGATCTCTTTCTTTTACTCATGATTATGTGAATGGATATTGCAGCTAACAATGGGGGTCACTAGGGTGTAGAAACTAGTAAGGATGGAAAAATCATACTACCTCTACTCACTGAAGTACCTCAGATTCCTATAAAGGAATTGAAAGAAGCAACAGATAAATTTGGTCCAAAATCATTGATTGGAGAGGCTTCCTATGGTCAGGTCGTACTGCAGCCATTAAGCAGCTTGACATAAGCAAGCAACTCGATCGAGAATTCCTTGCACATGTAAGACATTCTAATGTTAAACTAAAAGGATTTTATTTTAAGCTCACATGTTTTGTTGTTCCTTTCAATTCTAATATGTCAGCAAATAAATCTTAAGATCATATATCTACTTTTACTTGGTCACATGGATTTTGTAATATTATTTTAAATATGCTTGTAGGTGTCCATGGTCTCAATATTAAAAAATGAAAATGTATTGGAACTTGTTGGATATTGTGTTGAGGGCAGCCTTCGTGTGCTTGCATATGAGTTTGCAACAATGGGATCATTGCATGATATTCTTAATGGTATGTGGGAAAATGCCACACAGGTTTGTGGTGGTATTATTCTTTATTGCATGCATGAATTTTGTAGGGTCAATGGATAGTTTTCAATTTACAATATGGCTCCATATTTTTTTTCATTACCCTAGCTGGAAATAATAAATATACTATATGAAGAAAATTGTGTTTAATGAAAGTCTAGTTTTTCAGTTATGTTCTGATATGTAATCAATGCAATTTGAGTAACCAAGTGCTCACAGGTTTGTCAACCGTTTAAACTTTAAAAAGGTAGAGGGTGTGATGACTCCAATGTCACTTACGCTGATATGTGAAAACTTGAAAACTAATGGAATTGTAGAAACATAATTTCAAATTGGGTAGCTCACTTTAGATTGAGGTAAAGATATCAATATGAACTAAATCTCTATTAGTTCTAACTTCTAGGAATTGAATTAAGGTTGGCATGGGGTACCATTCTAGATGACGATAATTTATGATCAGATCAACAAGAATACTGATATTTGATTTGTTCTATATGTTCAGAATGAAAATGGTTTACCTCAAGATTATCTAAGCCTTTTCAAGCTAACATCTCATACTTCGGATTGAGATTTCAATATTAAATTATTGGGTAAAAATTGAAATTAAATCTACTTCAATACATTCTTTCCTTGACAATAAAGTCAATTCAATTATACTACGTGTTTTGCTCGATTGCAATGTATTCTATACTAGTGACAATGTACACAGATGGCTAGTCTTGGCCTTATTTGTGGGAAATATGATGATGAATGTGCATAGGCTTGTTAGGATTTTGAAGGAAAGAAGTGGAACTAACTTGGTGTACAAACCTATGCATATTTATATTTACGCAAATAATCTTGTTATTTTGTTTCAACACATTCTATGCAAAGCCTTTCTTATTTTAAAAATTACTTTTATTTTTCTGTTTTAAGGGGTGAGGGTGGAGCTAGGCAAGGCTATTCATTTCTTACATTCTGTTAGATGTAGAGTTGAAGTAACAGAGATCAATGTGAGAAGGTTAGATATTAAAGCTTGTATTTTTTCTATTATGATTGATCTTCTTCTCATTGTACATGTTGGTAGGGCTTTATCCTCCAAAATGCTTAGTAACCAAAGTATTACTGTTTAAACTTCTCAAGACGATCCTGCAAAGAGAAAATTTGAAAATGAAATGGGTGAGTGGAATAACTCTACATGGATATTAATTACATAGTCCCTTTGCTATACATTTCCTTGAATTTGTTAGATTCTAATCGTGCAACAACACCATTGCAAATAAGTTGGATGGAAGGAAACTGCGTATTCTTGTTGGTATCTTCATTTAAATAATATTCTACAAAGATTACTATAAGTACTCAATTGTTCTATCTTTTGTGGAACATTCATCAGACATACAGTATTTTGTGCTTTTATTAGAATATCTGGAACTTTTTTAAAAACACCACTTTTACAAGGAAATGAAAATAATCTGGGAATGAATGGCAACCATCTAATATGCATTAAGGTATCTAATATTTGCAGCCATGCATATAGAATGTGAAATACCAGTTTTGTTTTTAGTTATATGAAGATGTATAACATGTAACTTTTCCAAGATTCCATTAGGGTTGTGCTAGTTTAGGCCAGGTTTAAGGAATATGAAGGTTGCTTGGCTGTGCATAAAATTTGTGTTAAAGGTTACCCAGATCATGCATACTAGGAATCTACAGATGTATACAACTTTTTATTTGTGCTAGGAGTTGTGATTCAGAATTTGTGAACTTTTCTTATTTAACAGGTCCAAATGTGGCAATTTGACAATAACTAGTCTGGAGAGTAAAGACATCAACATAATTCCTATTGCCATTTTCAATTGATCAAAAATATATAATGTAATGTGTCTATGATTGCAGAGAATGATAGGGTTGTAGTAGAGAGTAATATTAAAAGTACTTTAGCTTCATCCCTATTGGATTCTATTTACTGAACACTTCAAAGTGGGTGACCAATAAATCATTTTAGTAGATGGGTTGATGATAGTCAACAACTTAGAGGAATGAGTAGCACTACAATAGAATTATGAATTGAGGTAATTTTGTTTCTCAGTTATAGAGGGATCAACCAGTTGATGACACTCAATCATATTAGGCCCGTGATACCACCTGATCACAGGAAAAAGGTGATGTTACTGCCTCACAAGCTGTAGATGTTGGTATTGTAATGATATAAACTTTACAATCATAGGAAAATGATATACAGAGAACCAAGGAACATAATCAATCCCATGTTGAGGATAATACAATCTATCATCCTTTGTTGACCATTAGATACTCAAAGTTATGTATTAATCCTTTTTACTATTATAGAGGACTCTATAAGTTAGGTTCCCAAATTCTTAAAGGGTTCTATCTCAATGAAAGAGTGTCTTCCTTACAAGCAGGAGGTTGGTGGTTTGATTCCTCCATGCCTTGATGATATTATAATATAGGTTAATTACTAGAAACCACTAAATTAGTGACCAAAACATGAGAGACGCGAAACTAGGCATTAAAAAGGATGCAACACATGGCACTAATGATGAACCAAACATGGCATTGATATGGTAGCAAAATAAGATGTTAATTTGGATGCAAAACATGGAACTACATAGGAATAAAAATTTGGTGCAACAATAGAAGAAATATTTGGGCGTCATTTTGGTAGCAAAACACGATGTAAAAATTGGTGCGAAGTTGGAAGCAACAACTGGCACATGTTTGGAATTAAAACATGGTGCAAAATGAGATGCTAAAGTTGTAGAAAAAATGGATGCTAATTTGGATGCTAACATGGTGCTATTAAGGATGCAAATATGGCACTAACGGGGTTGTCATTTAAGAAGTAAAAGTGGAAACTCGCTAGGAAGAAAAGTAGGACGTTATTTACGAAGCAAACCTTGACATTGTTTAGGAAGCAAAGTTCGATGCTATTCTAGAAGCAAACCTTGATGTTGTTTAGGAAGCAAAGTTGGATTCTATTCTGGATCAAAAAAAGAGACACTATTTTGGACATCATAACGGATGCTATTTAGGAAGCAAAAAAATACGTTTTTTGAGACGCTTTAAGTTTTTTCCATGATGCGTCCCATTTAGCATCTAGTTTTACCACTCAATGTAAAAAGAAATTACAGTAAAAAGGGACACTAAATGGGATGCTAATTTTAGGATTTTTTGTAGTGAAAGACTCCTCCCATCTCTAGGCCTACCCCTCTTCCTCCAATAGAGTTTGGGGGAAATGCCACCAAAACCACAACCAATACCATTTACATGATCGCAAACACTAGTTTACCTTTCATCTCATCGGCTGTGGAAGATCCACTTGATCTATCTCAGCACCACTTATGTTATGATGGAGAGATTTGTAAGGCTGCCTCCGATTTTACCCCATTCCCTTTAAACCAAAGTTTGGAATCAGTTATTCCCATGAAAGACCACATTCTGTCACCCCGCCTTTCCAACGACCTTCATCTTGGCAAGGGGGAATTCCTCTTTATTGTCTCAGATAGTCGCCTCTTGAAGAACTACATAACAGGATCTACCTCAAGAGAGTCTATGCCTGATACCATGATTATGAGTCCCTTAAAGCATAGTTTTTTCCTTTTTAGAAGCCCCAGCCATGCTTCTATATATATTTATGATTGATGTAGAATACTTGTACTGCAAAGACTCTGACTCTCTGTCAGTAAACTATGTGCCATTCTAGATCTAGCAGACCATCAGTCATGAAGATATAGTGTTCCATGAGAATGCCATGGGTACAATGTAGCAGTTATTCAGATCAATATTGTATTTAGCCTCTCATTGAGGAAACTAATATTGTAACAACAATTGTACATGACCAGCTCTTGTATTATAGATCTTAGATCACATTATCCTTTCGACATCACTACGAGCATGGGGATGCCTGCCTCGTCCATATATATGTCACACACTATTTGTATCTCACACATTGATGGGAACCATATTAATACAGAAACGAAAATGCACCATGCCCCATCCTAGGAAGCACCACCTCTCCAAAGAAAATCCTATGATGTTCGTCATCCATACGATGAGAGCCTACCCTTACACATCATGGGGTAGTATGTTAACCCAAAAAATCCCATAATGAGCTCTACATGACCTACACCACTTAAACACATCTATGTATGACCCTCATTTGACCCCATTTGACCCCCACATCCTCAAGAATGTTTAAAAATATGAGAAAGGGATTAGAAACCCCTAAAAAGAGCCAAAATAGCTCTCATAGGGGCTAAAGCCTCCAAAAAGGGTGTAAAACCCCTCAAAGTAGCTTAAAACCCCAAAACAAGCTAAAGATTGAGCGAAAGGGGCTAAAATCCCAAAAAAGGGGCTAAATCCCCAACCCAAGGCTTAAAACCCTAAAAATATTGAGAAAAAGTATAAGTAAAGGGGTTGGGGTCACTCTCAAATGACTCCTTCACTTCCTATCATTATGCTACTTGTTTGAGTGCCTTGAGACCATTTGAATCTCAAGCCATTCACCCTCCCTCTCCTCCATTCCTCCCTTGAGTCATAGCTCCCCATTCCTAAGAGAGGTTCTCTCCCAAGCTAGGGCATGGTGGCCCATTCCAACCAGAAGGTATACTTGTCTTTTCATGTTTTTGCTTTGGTAGATTGTAGTTTTCTAACATTTTTTGTTTGTGGGTTTATTTCATAACAATGTATTGCAGGTTTCCATTGATTACTTGTAGGTCTTTTGGTTTCCTAATAGTTGTATGCAGAGTTATGGATATTATGTGCAAAGGGGTTTTTCATTTTGTTTTTTGTTTATTTCTTTCTTTTCTTCCATTCTCATAGGAACCCTACCCTTTTGTCCTATAGACGGAAGGGATCCAATCCTAGTTTGTAGGTAGGGTGAAAGCCCTACTACAAGGGTCTTGCATCACAGCTTGCTCTTTTTTCACAATAGGGAGCAAAGGCCTTGGTATTTTTTTGTGGGCTCTTCCTACGTATTAGTTTGTTCAGAGCTCACTTGAACCTTTTGTTTCTTAAGCTGCGTTCCAGCCGTATCTATATGAGTTTGTAGTTGGGAACTGATTTTTTCAAGAATCCTCTTGAATTCTACCCCTTTTTGCAATGTGTCTTTCATTGAACCAGGACAGAGAATGGATGGGACATCAAGTATACCTTTACCATTGTCCTTGGGTTGAGCAGTAATGGCAGTAGCAAAGCTTGCTTTCTGTTCTCTACCTTCCTTTTATTTTTCCTTCTTCTAAATATGTTGTTTTATCTTAAGTTTATCTTTCCTTTCATGAAGAGTTCTTATCATAATATCCTTCTGGTACTTGTACAAATGAGACTTGACATTCAGATCAATTGTCTTTTTCACGGCTTCCTAAAAATATATGGCTTCTCAGAACATGGAATCACATGGTCATTTTAATGAACTAATGCAATATAACATGCTCATGTATAAATAGGTTTTCCAAATAATACAATGGGTTATGCATTCTCTTGGATTCTTCTCCCAAGTTCATTATAGAAATTTCATTACACAACAGAGTTATGTGGCCAGTTTTATGTAACACAAGAGAGTCGAGCAAAAGAGGAAATTTGGTCCAAGCCCTTTTCTTGTTCTTAGTCAACTTGGGAAAAACCCCATCGATGACAGTTTGATAGAAAAATTCCTATAGAACCATGTGGTTGGGAACTATCTTGGGAAGTAGGTGAACTATATTTCTGCAACAAATTTTTATGTAAAAGAAATATTCTCCTATGTACCAGTCGCCATACAATGAAATTAATTCCATCGAACCTTTAGAGAATGCAGGAGCATCAACCTTGAAAAATTTAAAATACATTGATCTGATAAATAGGTCACAAAGCTCATAAACCTGAGGGATGAATTTTTCTTCCCACATATTGGATAAATAGATATTTACAGGTGGAGATTCCTCTTCTTGAAACCAATTTAAAGTCAGGAAAGGACAATACACATAGAATGCATCCATAAAAAACCCAGACATATAAAATTTTGGATTCACGCTGGACGAGGTTTTATGATACTTCTCAATTTCATCTCGCAAATTATAGGACACAATTTTCACCCAATTGAATGAATCACCTATAAGTAAAATATTGTGTTCCATAGGAAACCATTGTCTTTGAACGAGGAATAGTTTGGTAACCCATATAATGGAAAAATCATGGCTTCTAATAATCCAAAAGGTTCTTTGAACCACCAAATTGGATATACCAAAATTGAGGTAGGAATGACCATTGTTTCCAACCAGAATTTGACTACCTCTTTGTAAATGAACCTGGAGAGAGATTCATTAAAAAAAATTGATGTGAGAAGTTCTTTGGGCGGTCCCAAATCATAATCCCTAGAAAATACATCAGGATGGAAAGAATCAAGAAGCATATTCTTTGTGTCATGAAAGGTACGCCCCTTAGGGTCGTCATGGTCCAATGCCCACTTGATAGGATCTGTATAGGGAATGAAAGGAGGATTTGAAGCAATGCAATGAATATGATAACTACAAATATTGGAAAAAGTAGGCTAGTCGTGGGTAACAGAGGAAAGATCATCATTGTAAAGAAAAGAGTAAATTTTGGACCAGCCTAGATATAGGGTATTAGATATGCACCCACTAGTGTTAGTAAAAACAACAATGTTAGGGTATTTTTTCTTCTGCTCTTGAAGAGTTTTTTTGGACCTGGAATTCCTAGACGTTGCGGGTGCCTTTTCTGATTGGATCTTGGAAACCATGTCTAATAATTATGTGAGTTCAAACATAACAGGAAAAACGGTCAGGTGGTGAAAATGTTCACAATACTGCAAATCAGGCGGTAAGAGAAAATGCATAATAAAAAACCCAAGCACAGTGAAAAAGAATAGGTAAAAATAGTAAAACGACACTTGTAACTTTGAACTTTAAAAGCCCAAAACCAAATGGCTAAAAGAACCTTGGCTGTAGATTTCGTATGCATGGGAGACTGAGATCTAGGCAGAGAAACAATATACATGATTTGAAAAGATTCACTTTTCATGGTCTCTCACGTCCGATTTTTGAAAATCGAGAATTGAGAATCGAGAAATGAACAATCAATCTAGAAATCATGTGGTGTTTCTGTTTTTCGAAAGGAAAAGTCAGAAGTCAGAAAGGAGAACAGTATTATAAATTAAAATGATGTTACCAAAATACGATTTCTGAAATGTCAGAAATTAGAAATCAGGAACTAACCAAATAATCTTAATCAAATTAGAGTTTCCAGTTTCCAATATCCAAAAATAAAAATTGAAATGTTTTTTATTTTAAAGGATAAGGTTTCCAAGATCCGAAATGTCAAAAATCGAAAATCACGAAGCGAACTTTAACTTACCTCAAAAAAAAGGATTTCTTCTTTCCGATTTCAGAAAGAAGGGATCAAAAACTCTAGAAAGTTTGGAAATAAATAAAAATGTCCTAAAATCCAAAAAAAAAACCAAAAAAACAAGGTTTACTGAAGGAATTTATTCAATCCCCACAAAATAACAAAGAACTTACAACTTCATAACTTCCCTGAGTGAACTATGGCTATATAAATAGTCAACAGGGGGCCCTATTTTGATGACCCAAAATAAGCATCTCTTGCAGGAAGCAACAAGGCCTTACTGTCATGATTGATTTGGAAAGAGAGCTGTAAGGCCTCTATCAAAATATATTGAGTGTTATTAATTTCTACCAATGTTGTGAGGGTTTTGCTTCTAACTTGATTTTATAGTTCATTTTTTTTGCAATATTCTACAGTGGCCATGAGGCCCTTTTCCTCAATTTGATGGTATTTACAATATTTCCTAGATATTTGGGTTAGTTTTGGAATTAAATGAGACACCAACTTAGTTCCCCCTCTGAGGGAACATGAGCACAATTTTAGGGATTATTCTTTCTACAACAACTAGAAAGTGAAATGCTAGTACTACCACTTGTAAACCATCCTTCTAAAACTACTCAGTCCTCCTAGTGGGTCAGTGAACACTCATTTAACAGTCTCCCTTGGATAGGTGTCTCTTCTATTTAATTGTTAAAATAAATCATTCTTCAATTACAGTAATCCTTCACCAAATTGGTCATAAAACCTTACAATAAATTTAACATAATGTTTTTTTAAATAAATAATAAATATTGATTTTTCAGTTCTAGGTGTGTTACAAAAATGAAGGAAAAACTAAATTACATGCCACTAATAAAATATATTTTTATTGAGTAGTTTATTATTAGATGTAAATTTATTAAAACGTTAATGTAAAGACATTTCTTTCATAGTAAACAATAAACCATAAAAATCACGGGTTGTTTGTTTAAAAAGTATAAATATGTCTAATGAATCTCATAACACATGGAAGAATAATAAAATGCTAAATGATGTAAGAAAAGGTCAACGGTTAAACTATTCATAGTATATATAAAAAAAATTCCTTCAAATTCCATAATGGAGGAATGAATTAGCCCAAATCTATGAGAGTATGTTGCTCTTTAAAACTTGGGGTTTATCTTTGATATCATGTTGTTCTTTCGTCGTTCACTCTAAAAAGAAAACATATTCCAAAAATATTGAGTGGAAAGAAAACCCAAAGCCATACATATGTGCAGTTGTTCGATGACTTAATTTAAGGGCTTGAACCATTATGTGGAGCCTTTTTCATAATCATGGCGCCATGCTTAAAATAATGAGAGAGAAGGAAAACAAAACCAAGATCCATACATACTTGTAACTCAATTAAATCAATGTTGGTATAACACTCTTTGGCTTGTAAACACCACATATGCATAGAAGATTCCAAAATGATTAATGAAATTGATCACTACACAAAAAAAACGTGTCTCGGATGCCATTAAGATAGAAAAAACCCTAATAACTTCTAACTAGGATGACAATCAGCTACACTATTTAGTATGAAACATGGAGTTAAACAATATTACATACGAATTCCATTCTACATCAAACTGAATATAATTTTAAGTTTGTTCAATTCCATCCTTTAAACCATTTATACTATGAAACGAGAATTCAACAGAGTTCTCATTTTTCTATCTCCTAATTTTTGTAGCTTTTATTACCTGTGTTTCAAAAAGGGTTGATATCGGTATCACACATTTTTATTTTGAGGAATTTATTTTGGGCCTTTGAATCATCTTTGTCGTAAATTATTTTTAATTTCTATTTTCAAGTCTTCCTTCTAGAAATTTAACAAAATAACATACATTTAGAAGCAAGTTATAATGAAAAACATATACATTTTGCAATTTTTTCTCTAAATTGAGACATTTTTATGGACGAAATAATAAATTTTTATTGAAAAAATTGTATAAAAATCAATAAAATATAGACATTTGAAAACATTTTCAATGGATTTTTATAGATATTTTGTAAAAAAATGATATTGTTTTATATTATTTTCCAGAAAGTGACAATTCATAAAATTTGAAGATAAACTATACCATATATTTGTAAGTAACATATTAAAAACATTATATATAGAAATTTTATTTCTAAAACAAAGTTTGAAAGTAAAAACATTACTAATATATCTTATCAAAAGGTTGTCAAATTTAACATTTTCTTCAAGACATGAAACTAATCAAAATATCATGAAATCCAAATTCTTCATTGAAATTGGAATTTTTTGAGCTTGTCATTCTTCATGGACATCAATTCCCTCTTCCATTGGGTATTCTATTTCTATAAGATGCCTAAACAGCTCTTTTTCCAAACATAGCTCTTAATGGGGGTTGAGGCCCTTTTCACATATTTTCCAAAAGTGTTTCACTAAAATTTAAAAAAAATTACATCAATATTACATTAAAAAAATATTAAACCTCCCCTAACCTCCTGAACCCCCCACAATATTATATTAAAGAACATTACATTAAAAAAAAAATCCCCTAGTTTAACCAGCTAACCCCCCCCATGTCACATTCAAAAATAATTTGAAAAACAATTATACCCCCTAACCCCTAAACTCCACCCCACACACAACATTACATTAAAAAAAATATAAATAATTTGTTTTTATAAACCATCCCTGTAACTCCCACAATATGAAATTTAAAACAATATTTAAAAATATTTTTTTTAAACCTACACTGCATATCCTACACTACTCTATTCTAGCCTAGCATAGCATATTCTAGCTTATCCTACCCTCATGTTTTTTAGAATAACCTAACCTACTCTACTTTAGCCTATAGCCTACTAGTCCTTATCCTAGCCTACTCTAACTTATCCTAGATACTCAACCCTTACCTCACCTAGCCTAGGTTACTCTATCCTAACCTATTTTAGCCTAGTCTAACCTATCCTACTCTATTCTATCCTGCTCTACTGTAGCCTACTCTCTCCTACCTACTCTATCTTAGCCTTACCCATCCTACTCTAGCCGAGCCTACTCTAACCTACTCTAGCCTAACCTAGCCTAGCCTAATCTAGACTAACCTAGCCTAGCCTACTCTAGCATAACCTACTCCCTCCAACTCTAGCCTAACCTAACCTAGCCTAATATAGCTTAACCTAGCCTACAATAGCCTAGATTATCCTATCCTAATCTATCTTAACCTAGCCTACTCTAGACTAGTTTAGACAACTCTCAAGTAGCCTAGTCTAACATATCCTAGCCTAACCTACTCTATACTAGCCTACTCTAGCCTAGCCTAATCTACTCTAGCCTACTTTAGCCTAGACTACTCTACTGTAGCCTAGATTAAACTACTCTCAAATAGCCTACTCTAGCCTATCCTAGCCTACCCTTCCCTACTCCAGCCTGAGATACTCTAACCTAACCTACTATAGCATAACATAGCCTAACATAATCTAGACTAGCCTACCTTGCCCTACTCTACCTTGGAATACTCTATCCTATCCTACTCTAACATAGCATAGCATAGCCTAACTTAATATAACTTAGCCTAGCCTATCCTTTCCAACTCTATATAGCATATCCTACTCTATCCTATCCTAGGCTAACATGGCCTACTCTAGCCTAGCCTAGTCTAACCTAACCTACGCTACCCTATTATATTTTAGCTTACTCTATCCTAGCTTAACCTACTCTAGGCTAGTCTAGGAAACTATAGATTATGCTACTCTAGCTTAACCTACTTTACAATATCTTACTCTATCCTACCCTACTCTATCCTAACCTAGCCTAAGCTTCTCTAGTCTCTCCTTATATAGTATTGTCTATCTTAGCCTAGCCTAGTCTATCCTAGCCTAGTCTAATCTAACCTACCCTATCCTACTTTATCTTTTCCTACTCTAGCATTACTTAACGTACTCTAGCCTCATCTAATCTACTCTAGACTAGACTAATCTAGTCTATCCTACTCTAGGTTACCTAAGTATAGCCTAGCCTATCCCAGCCTAACGTAACCTAGCCTAGCCAGTCTAGAATATCCTATCCTAACCTACTCTAGAATATCCTATTCTAGCCTACTCTAGAATATCCTATCCTAGCCTACTCTAGAATATCCTACCCTACTCTAGGGTAGGCTATCCTACCATACTATAACCTAGATTAGCATAGCCTACTCTCGCCTAGCGTACTCTAGCATATTCTGGCCTAGTCTAGCCTGCTCTAGCCTATCCTCACCAAGCCTATCATAACCTACTCTACTCTACCCTACCCTACCCTACTTTATCATAGAGGAATCTAGCCTATCCTAACTTACCCTAGTCTAGACTAGCCTATCATACTATAGTTTAACCTACCCTACCCTCGACTGACCCACCCTACCTATCCTACTCTATCCTACTTTATCCTAGCTTATTCAAACCTAGGATACGCTACCCTACTCTATCCTAGCCTATTCAAACCTAGGATACCCTACCCTACTCTATCCTAGCTTACCCTAGCCTAGCTTAACCTACTCTACCCTAGCTTGACCAACCTAGAGTTTCCTATTCTAGACTACTCTTTCCTACCCTACTCTACCCTATCCTACCCTACTCTAAAATTGGCTACAATACCCTACTATAGCCCAGCATAGCATAGCCTACTTTTGCATATCATACTATATCCTACTCTAGCCTAGCCTAGCCTACTCTAGCCAATCCTAGCCTAGCCTGTCCTAACCTACTCTACTCTAGCCTATCCTACTCTAGACTAGACTAGCTTATCCTATTCTAAACTAACCTCTCCTACTCTAGCTTAACCTAGCCTACTCTAGACTAACCTAGCCTACCCTACCCTACTCTATATAGCCTAGCTTACTCTATCCTACTTTATCCTATCCTATTCCAACCTAGGATTCCCTAGCCTACTCTATCCTAGCTTACCCTAGCTTAGCTTAACCTACTCTACCATAGCCTAGCCAACCCTAGACTACCCTATTCTACCCTAACCTACTCTACTCTAGCCTATCCTACTCTAACCTCGTGTATCCTATCCTAATATATTCTAAACTACTCTAGCGTAACCTAACCTAGCCTACTCTAGCTTATCCTAGCCTAGCCTAGACTACTCTATCCTAGCTTACTATATCCTACCTTAACCTACTCTAGCCTAACCTAACCTACACTAGACTAGCGTACTCTATCATATGCTAGTCTACTATAACGTACTTTACTCTACCTTAGCCTATCCTTCTCTAGCCTAGCATAGCCTACTCAACCTTAGCATGGCCTACCTCAGCCAAGCCTAGCCTACTCTAGCTGATCCTAGTTTAGGCCAAGATACTATACTCTACTCTATCCTAGTCTACTCTATCTTAGCCTACTCTAGCCTAACTTACACCATCCTAGCTTAACTTACTCTACCCTAGCCTAACGAGCTATATACTATCCTAATCTAGCCTAAACTACTCTATTCTTTTCTACTCTAGCCTACCCTAACCTAGCCTATTTTAGCCTATCCTAACCTAGGCTACTATAGTTTATCCTAGGCTATTCTAGCCTATCCTAGCCTAATCTAGCCTCTCTTATCCTACTCTTACCTAACCTACTCTAACTGAGACTACTTTAGCCTAGCTTAACCTACTCTAATCTAGACTAACCTACTCTAGCCTAGCTTAACCTACTCTAAGCTAGCCTAACCTACTCTATCCTACCCTACTCTAGCCTACTCTAGTCTATCCTACCGTGCCTACTCTATCCTAATCTAGCCTAACCTACTCTATCCTAGCTTAACCTACTCTATCCTACCCTACTCCAACCTACCATACTCTATCCTAACCTACTCTAGCCTAGCTTAAGCTACTCTAAGCTAGCCTAACCTAGTCTATCCTACCCTAGTCTAGCCTACCCTACTATAGCCTAATCTAGTCTAGCCTATCCTAGCCTACTTTATCCTAACATACTTGAACCTAGATCAACCTACTCTAATATAACCTAACCTAATCTTGCTTAGCTTAACCTACTCTAAGCTAGCCTAACCTACTCTAGCCTACCCTACTCTAGCCTACCCTACTCTAGCCTACCCTACTCTAGCCTACCCTACTCTAGCCTACTCTAATCTAGCCTAACCTACTCTAGCCTATCCTAGACTAGCCTAACCTATCCTACCCCCTTCTAGTATTCTATATCTTAGCCCCACATACTCTTTCCTAACCTAGGATATCCTAGACTACTCTAGCCTAGTCTAGTCTAACCTAGCCTACCCTTTCCTACTATATCCTAGCTTACTCTTGCCAATATTAATGTACTCTAGCCTATCCTAAACTGCTCTAGACTATCCTACTCTATTCTAGCCTACTATACTCAAGCCTAATATTGCATATCTAAATCTATCCTAACCTTTTGTCGCCTAGCATACTCTCACATACTTTATCCTAGCATAACCTAGCCTACTCTATCCTAGCCTACTATACCCTAGATTAACCTATCCTACTCTAGCCTTACGTAGCGTAACCTACTCTATCCTAGCATAGCTTAACCTACTCCATCCTATCCTATCTTAACCTACTCTAGCCTTTCCTAACCTACTATAGCACGTCCTACTCTAGCATAGCCCACTCTAGCCTAAGCTATTCTGGCCTAGCATACTCTAACATACTTTATCCTAGCCTAGCCTAGAAAAGCATACCCTATCTTAGCCTATCCTACTCTAGCATAACCTAGCCTACCTATCTTAGCCTACTCTGCCCTAGTCTAGCTTACCCGAGTCTAGTGTACGGTGCTCTAGCCTATTTTAGCCTAGCCTACTCTAGTTGTTCCTACTGTAGTATAATATACCCTATTGTACTCTATTCTAGCACATTCTATCCTATCTTAGCCTACTCCACTATAGGATAGCCTATTTTAGCCTAGCCTACTCTAGTCTATCCTAACCTACTCTACATTACTCTACCTTAGCCTAATCTAGCCTATACTATTCTAGCTGACTCTATCTTGGCCTAGTCTTTCCTAGCCTATCCCACTCTATCCTATCCTAGCCTAGTTTACTCTAGCCTAGCCTAGCCTAGCCTACCATGGCCTAGCCTACTCTAGCCTAGCCTAGTCTAACCTAGCCTACCTTAGCCTAATCTATCCTAGCTTACTCTAGCATAGCTTTACCTCCTATAGCATAGCCTAACCTACTCACGACTAGCCTACTCTAGCTCAACCTACTCTAGTATATCATACTCTATCCTACTCTACTCTACTCTACTCTAGCCTACTCTACTACTCTAGCTTATTCTATGCTAACGTAGGATAAGCTAGCCTAATCTAACCTAGCCTAGGCTAACCTAACAATAGTCTAGCCTAATTTAACCTAACCATTAACACATTACCTTACCCTAGCATTCATTAAGCAAAACTTCCTACATTTTCCTACTCTAAGCTAGTCTATCCTAGCTTATCTTATTATATCCTCGCTTACTGTGAGCAAGAATCCTAACCACAATCTTATCTTGAAGAGGTTGAACATGACAATTGTAACGATACTATGTCTAACTTAATGAAAATCCATTTTTTAATGTCAAATACCAAACCACATATCCATTATTTCATTTGAAATAAAAATTACATAATTTTAATAAAACATACAAAATATAAAATATTAAATGTACATTGCTAAATAAAAATTAGAAAAATCCACATAGAAAATAACTAACATAAATGGTAAATTTAAAAAAAAGTAGAAAATAAATTTTATACACATTGAAATAGCTTTTATATAAAAATATTCAATTTAGAATATAATGCATATCTTAAAGTTCAATTTTATTTATAAATAGTTATTATATAATCAATATTTATTTTAATATACATAAAATAAAATAGTGATATACAAATTTTCTATTTATTTAATAATTAATAAAAAAGAAACTACACACAAATAAGCTAATAAATCTTTGATTCCTTGAAAAGAGACTAAATTGCTTGCCACCATTAACATATAGATTTTTATTGAGCAGTTAATTATAATAAATCTTTTATTTTAATAAAATAAAACTAATAAACCTTTGATTCGTGGAAAAAAAGTAATAATTAAATTTTATATCAAAATGAAATATTCTAACAAAATAAAACTAGTAAATCTTTGATTCCTTCGAAAACAAATTTTTATTGACTAGTTTATTATGAGATGTAAATTTATTAAAACTTTAATGTAAAAATATTTCAAAAGTAAACAATAAAAATCACTAGTTGTTTGTTTAAAAAATATAAATATGTCTAAAGAATCTGATAACGAATGTGATAACACATGGGAGAATAAAAAAACGCTCAATGATGTAAGAAAAGGTCAACTATTAAACTATTCATAATATCTATAAAAAGATTCCTTAAAATTAAAAAATTAAAACCATCGTTAGCCCGAATCTTTGAGATCATGTTGCTCTTTCAAACTTAAAAATAAAAATCATCCTGCATGGAGGAATGCATTAGCCCAAATCTCTGAGATCATTTTGGTCTTTCAAACTTGGGGAGTATCTCTAAGTTCATATTGTTGTTTCCCTGTGAGTTCTTAAAAATTGGCTTTAAAAAAAACCCAAAAATATTGAGGACAAAAAAACCACAAAATGAGGACAAAAAAATCGAAAGTATTGGGTGGCTCAAATTCTCATACATGTAGCTCAACTTCTATAACCATCGCTTCCTGACTTATTTTAAGGGCTTGAATCTTTACCTGGAGCATTTTCCATAGTCATGGAATCATGCTTAAAATAAGGAAAGAGAAGGAAACATAACCCGGAGCCATACATAGTTGTAACCCAGAGAAGGAAAAATATGGTTAGATCGTATCACATACTCGTTTTACCTGCTCCATCAAGATCTTCTTCTCACTGGAAGTTTGCAATAACATTTCAATAAAAACAAAATTGAGATGTGAGATAAAATGGAGGCTATGGATAAGATTTGAGATAAACAGTGATGGGTTAATAATGATCAATCAATTTACAGAAATGAATATTTCTAAGATCTCAAGAAAAGGGATTCAAAGGGCTTGATATCATTCATATGGAATATGCAATAAAGGGCTTGATTGCATCCGAACATAATAGAACAGAGACAACATAAAATATTTGCAATCTGAATAGAACCGAGCCAAACATAAAATACTTGCAGTCAAATTGATAGAATCAAAGAAAATATATGCGTGAGATTTTAGATAACAAGAGATTAATAATGTTGAATGCACTAACCATCAAAAGTAGGGTTTTGTAGAATGGTTTTTGTACCTTTGAGTTCTTCAACCGACCTTCTCTTGAACTTGAAGTTGTTTGAGACGATCCAATCCAAACCAGGATTTTCCATGAGGACTTTTTCCTAGCCATGGCAACATGTACCTTTGAGTTTTTCAACCAACCTTTTCTTGAGATCCATTTCCATAACCATGGCATCATGGTTAAAATATTGAGAGAGAAGGTAGCATAACCCAGAGCCAGAAAAATTGAGAGAGAAGGTAAGATAACTCAAATTCGTTTGTAGGGAAGGTATTAAATCGTATCAGATAATCGTTTGCCCTGATCCATCAATTCTTCCAAAGAACAGGCGTCATCAAGAAAAAGCACAGACGTAATCATTTTCCCTGATCCATCAATTCTTCCAAATAATAGGCGTAATCGTTTTCCTTGATCCATCAATTCTTCCAAAGAAGGTTGGCCGTTTGGCATCCGCGTTGAAGAACCCGTCGCCGAGGATCACAAAATTGGAGAAGGGGAACTTGAGCATTGGATTGTAGACATGGTACATTTGGAATAAAAACGATGATAACATGCCCAAAAGTAACCAAATCATAGGACCCTTCACCTTTCGGAACATAATGGCATACAATGTAGACACAGTACCCTTCACGTTTCGCAACATTTAAGCCCGAGTCCTTATAAATTCACAAGGACTTGAAAGGAGGACAATGATATATCTTTCTGTGTCTCCCTTCAACGGATAGTTTTTTGTTTTCGTTTTTCACTTCAACTGATAGTTTTTTTCTTTTTTCAAGATTTACTTTATTCAAGATTTGGGTATCATAGTTTTAATATTTTGTGCTTTTTCTGTTTACTTTGTGTTTTTTTGTTTTTTAGGTTTTGATTTAGTTCTTTATATGATTCAATATCCCACATTTCAGTTAGATGTACTTTTTGTTTATTAAATACTTTTATTTATTAGATAATTGTATTGGAGAGTTTTTTAATTTATAAAAAAAAATTTACTTTGAATATAGTTTAATTAATGTTTTAATAAAAATATAGTTTAATTCATAAAGGGTGGAGATAAAAATGTTCCACTTTATTGACATTTTTTTCTACTTTAATTCATGATTTGATAAAGAAATGGTTTAATTCATGAAAGTAAGGATACAAATATTTTACTTTATTTTCATATCCCTCAAAAACAATTTAGCTTCATATTACACAAAATCTCACAATGTCTTAATACCATAAAATTATCTATTATTAACTACATTAAAGATATTTGATTCTAAAAATCATATTAGTTAATTTGTTTTGATACAATATTTACATTTTAGAATAGCTGCAAAGAGCATCATACTTTTCATAATAACCATGTATATATCTATTTTGAATTTTATTTGTTTTTGTTATTACATGAAATTATTATCTATTTATTTATATTTGTATGGAGGATTTGTAAATTATTATTTGGAAAGAGAATTTGAATTGTATAACATATCATTTGCATGATCCATTTGGGTTTCTCGTGTTTAAGAAATTATTCCCTTTGCAAGTTTTTGAAATATTATGATTCTATTCTTTTAAGGTTGGTAATACTTACAACATGGCTGAAGCATTTGAAGTTTCTTCAAATATCTACTAGATTTTATTAAGGATTTAAATAGACCGTTCAAATTTTTTTTTTTGTAAATTATAACTTGTTGGCCCATATTTTAAGTAACTTTTTTCAATGAATAGATTTTTAAAATTATTTTTATTATTTTAGCATATAAAATTTATTATGAATGTTTAGGTTACAATTATTAAATTAACTTTTACTTTAAAAGTAAATATTTATTATTATTATGGTGGTCATTCCAAGATTTGTAATTCTACAAATTCTTCTCATTGTAATGTCATGATTTTCAGTTGAAAGTGAGGGTATAAGGCCATACCAATTTTCCCTATGGATCATGTTCAATGTGTGATTATGTCGACTACCACATAGGGCCTACAAACCTAGTCCACATTTTATTGACTAGTTTAGACACAATAAAACATCCTATAGGATCTATAGCTTGAGTTTTGATTCCCAAATCATGATAAAGGACATGAGGAACCATATATTCTTCTTAAAACCTAGAAAGACTCACTTTACACAAAGTTTGTGGTTGTTTTGGATGGTGTGCATGACTCGTGGCCTACAAAGCCCTCTTTTAGGCCCTAATATGTGGTGCTCCTCCTCTCACAATTCCCACAACCCCAAGAATCATCGTGAATGATAAAAACATTTAAATGGAACCCACACAGTAATTATAGGTGAAATATTCCTTTGTAAGAATGGTTTGGTGATTCTCTATCATGTCCATAGTCCATAACATGTAAAATGATTTTTTAGTCCCTAAGAATGTTGGGTTCTTCCTCTCGCAATCTACAAGTCCCAAAGAATCATCCACATTCCATAATGTAATACACCTTGAATTAACAATTACTATTAATTCTGTTGGAAAATACTTTATTGATTTATTTATGCATTTGGCATATAACTACTTTTGGACTTGTACTCACATCACATGTAGTCAAATATCCTGACCTCTATCTGAGATCCACCTCAGTTTGTGTGCCTCTTCCACTATGACTCGCGTTCCTCTACTGCAATCTATCCCCTGCATGTATTGGTATGATTAAGAGCCACCTGCTCCATCCATACTACATGGATGACCTTTGGACCACTGTCTGCTGTCTCGGCATAGGGGCACCATCAGTGTATCTTCGATTAGTTGACCATATTAGAGTTTCTTTTAATCTCTTTTATGACTCCTAAAAGAATGAAAAGATGGTTGAGCACATATACTTCCTTTCTCACTCGTTAAAGTATAAAAAAGGGTGTCTACATTGTCTCATTTATCTCCTTTTGTAGACTATGTAGACCATCAAATGAAAAGTACCACCTTGGCACATTCAAGCCAAGATTGTTCCCCTTTTCATACTTTTATTCTTTCTCGGGTAGAGGGGCCGAACTTTATGAAAAATCTCACCATGGGTTGTCGTTAAGATCTTTTCCATCCTTCTCATCAAGAAAATATCACCGAGCAAACTTGGTTTCATTCATGCTCATAAAAGTATCTAAATGATCATCTATTAGTATAGGTTTAATATTTTTCAGCCTGATTAGACTACCAATGGTAAAGAAGTCTCTCATCCCCTATAGGATGGGTGAGCTCTCTTGTGTATACTTTTATCCTTTTTCGAACACCAGATACTACCAATGAAAAAGAGCCCCCACTGGAGTCTTCTTCATGCTTTCAGACACTCTAAAAATGAAAGAACCATCGAGCATTTACTCTTGCGGGCTCACCAAAAATACACGAGATCATACCACAATGGTGTCTTTAGACAACACCCCACAGATAAAAGTTTGGAAGCATTCCCACTTTGGGTTGCCTTTGCCAAGAGTACTCTGCAATGTGTCTTCCTTGGATCCCATCAACACCAAAAGTATCTACCTTCCACAAGTATTTCCCATATGTAGTGACATTCTCAGTATTATAGCTATGATCCCTTTCCCATGAGTCGGTTTCATTTGCTTCCTGGTCCGCCCTATCATCATGATTTGAACAAAGGAAGTTTGAGTCTACTACACTCCCTTTTCCCCTTTAGTGGGTCAGTCCTCATATTGTCTCACATCTTTTGGTTATCTCCCTCACGCTTCTGGTAAAGGAAACACTATTACCTTCACCAGTGGCATGTCTCCCTCTATCGACTACAACACATGTATTCTATATGATAGACACAAAGGTCCCTATATCTTGGTTTCATTAACCTCACTAATTTGAGTTCCTTGGACCACTTAAGAGGAGTCCTTAGTGCCTCTCAGGATGAATGTTTCTCATGTGCTCGACTCCAGCTACATCATCGCACTGTTGAGATTCATACAGGGTATTGGTTCGTGAAGTATTTGGTCAAAGACCCCAGATTTCACCTGAATCTAGCACATTGATGACTCTATTTGAGGGACCCCAACAGGTTTGTGTCCCTTGTGATTTCTCAGTTGTGCTCGAGACAATTTTTAGAAGCCCTAGTAGTGCTTCTATATATATTTATGATTGATGCAGCATACTTGTACCATAGAGACTCTAAATCTCTATCATTAAACTATGTGTCGTTCCAGATCTAGAATACCATCATTCATGAAGTTATAGCATTCTATGAGAATTCCATGAGTCCAATGTAGCAGTTATTCACATCAGTATTGTATTCAGCCTCTCATTTAGGCAACCACTATTGTAACAATAGTTGTACATGATCGGCTCTTGTATTATAGAGCTTAGATCACATTATTATTTTGATATCGTTACGAGCATGGGGATGCCCGCCTCATCCATATACATGTAACACATTATTTTTATCTCATGCATTGATGGAAACCATATTAAAACAAAAATCAAAAGCCACCATGCCCCACCCTAGGAAGGACCACCTCTCCCAAGAAAATCCTATGTTGTTCAACAGCCATATGATGAGATCCTACCCTCACACATTAGGGGGCAATCTGTTAATCCAAAAAATCCCATAATGAGCTCTACATGACCTACACCATCTAAACACATCTATGTACAACCCTCATTTGACCCCATTTGACCCCCACACCCTCAAGAAGGTTTAAAAATATGAAAAAGGGCTTAAAAACTCCTAAAAAGAGCCAAAATAGCTCTCATAGGGACTAAAGCCACCAAAAAGGGGCTAAAACCCCTTAAAGGAGTTTGAAGCCCCCAACCGAGCTAAATATTGAGCAAAAGGGGCTAAAATCCCCAAAAAGGTGCTAAATCCCCAACCTGAGGCTTAAAACCCTAAAAATATTGAGAAAAAGTATAAATAAAGGGGTGGGGGTCTCTCTCAAGTGAATCCTTCACTCCATATCATTATGCTACATGTGTGAGTGCCTTGAGACCATTTGACTCTCAAGCCATTCACCCTCCCTCTCCTCCATTCCTCCCTTGAGCCATAGCTCCCCATTCCTAAGAGAGGTGCTCTCCCCAGCTAGGGCATAGTGGCCCATTCCAACCAAAAGGTATACTTGTATTTTCATGTTTTTTCTTTGGTAGATTGTATTTTTCTAACATTTTTTGTTTGTGGGTTTATTTCTTAACAATGTCTTGCAGGTTTCCATTGATTACTTGCAGGTCTTTTGGTTTCCTAATAGTTGTATGCAGAGTTGTGGAGCTTATGTGCAGAGGGGTTTTTCATTTCGTTTTCTGTTTATTTCTTTCTTTTCTTCCATTCTCATAAGAACCCTACCCTTTTGTCCTATAGACGGAACAGATCCATTCCAAGCCCTTTTCTTGTTCTTAGTCAACTTGCGAAAAGCCCCATCGATGACAGTTTGATATAAAAATTCCTATAGCACCATGTGGTCAGGAATTAGCTTGGGAAGCAGGTGAACTATATTTCCACCCCAAATATTTATGTAATAGAAATATTCTCCTACGTACCAGTAGCCATACAATGAAATTAATTCCCTAGAACCTTTAGAGAATGTAGGAGCATCAACCTTGAAAAATTTAAACTACATTGACCTGATAAATAGGTCATAAAGCTCATAAACTTGAGGGATGAATTTATCTTCCCACATATTGGAGGAATAGATATTTACAGGTGGATATTCCTCTTTCTGAAACCAATTGAAATTCAGGAAAGGATAATACATGTAGAATGCATCCATAAAAAACTCAGACATATAAAATTTTGGATCCGCGCTCGACGAGGTTTTCTGATACTTCTCAATTTCATCTCGCAAATTGCAGGACACAATTTTGACCCAATTGAATGAATCACCTATAAGTAAAATATTGTGTTCCATAGGAAACCATTGTCTTTGAACGAGGAACAGTTTGGTAACCCATATAACGAAAAAATGATGTCTTCCAATAATGTGAAAGGTTCTTTGAACCAGGAAATTGGATATGCCAAAATTGAGGCAGGAATGACTAATGTTGGATCTTCCAACCAAGATTTGACTACCTCTTCGTAAATGAACCTGGAGAGATATTCATTAAAAAAAATTGATGTGAGAAGTTCTCTAGGCGGCCCCAAAGAATAATCCCTAGAAAATACATCAAGATGGAAAGAATCAACAAGCATATTCTCTGTGTCATGAAAGGTGCGTCGCTTAGGGTCGACATGTTCCAATGCCCACTTGACAGGATCTATATAGGGAATGAAAGGAAGCTTGGAAGTAATCCAATGAATATGAAAAATACAAATATCGGTAAAAGCAGGCTAGTCGCGGGTAAGAGAGGAAAGATCATCATTGTAAAGAAAAGAGTAAATTTTAGACCAGTCTAGATATAGGGTATTAGATACGCACCCACTAGTGTTAGTAAAAACACCGATGTTGGGGTATTTTTTTCTTCTTCTCTTGAAGAGTTTTTTGGGACCTGGAGTTCCAAGACGTTGTGGGTGCCTTTTCTAATTGGATCTTGGAAACTATGTCTGATAATGATGTGAGTTCAAACATAATAGGAAAAACGGTCAGGCGGTGAAAATTTTCACAATACTGCAAATCCGTGCGCTGGGACAAAGAGAAAATGCACAATAAAAAACCTAAGCACAATGAAAAAGAACAGGTAAAAATGGTAAAACAACACATAACTTTGAACTTTAAAAACCCAAAACCAAACGGCTAAAAGAACCTTGGCTGTAGATTTTGTATGCATGGGAGACTTATATCTAGGAAGCGAAACAATATACATGATTTGAAAAGATTCACTTTTCATGGTCTCTCACATATGACTTTTGAAAATCGAGAATCGAGAATCGAGAAATGAACAATCAATCCAGAAATCATGTGGGGTTTCTGTTTTCTGAAAGGAAAAGTCAGAAGTCAGGAAGGAGAACAGTATTATAAATTAAAATGATGTTACCAAAATACGATATCTGAAATGTCAGAAATCAGAAATCGGGAACTAACCAAATAATCTTAATGAAATCAGAGTTTCCAGTTTCCAATATCCAAAAATAAAAAAAATGAAATGTTATTTATTTGAAAGGATAAGGTTTCCAAGATCCGAAATGTCGAAAAAAAGGATTCATGAAATTGTGGTTGTTTTGGATGGTGTGCATGACTCGTGACCTACAAATCCCTCTTTTAGGCCCTAATATTTGGTTCTCCTCCTCTCACAATTCCCACAACCCCAAGAATCATCGTGAATGATAAAAACATTTAAATGGAACCCACACAGTAATTATTGGTGAAATATTCCTTTGTAAGAATGGTGTGGTGATTCTCTATCATGTCCATAGTCCATAACCCGTAAAATGATTTTTTAGTCCCGAAGAATATTGGGTTCTTCCTCCGAAAATCGACAAGGCCCGAAGAATCATCCACATTCCATAATGTAATACACCTTGAATTAACAATTACTATTAATTCTATTGGAAAATAATTTATTGATTTTTTATGCATTTGGCATATAACTACTTCTGGACTTGTACTCACATCACATGTAGTCAAATCTCCTGACCTCTATCTGAGATCCACGTCGGTTTGCATGCCTCTTCCACACTGAATCACGTGCCTCTCCCACAATCTATCCCATGCATGTATTGGTATGATTAAGAGCCACCTTCTCCATCCATATTACATGGATGACCTTTGGACCACTGTCCGTTGTTTCAACATAAGCGCACCATTAGTGCCTCTTCAATCAGTTGACCATATTATAGTTTCTTTTAATCTCTTTTATGACTCCTAAAAGAATGAAAATATGGTCGAGCACAACTACTTGCTTTTCCACTTGTTAAAGTATAGAAAAGGGTGTCTACATTGTCTCATTTATCTCCTTTTGTAGACTATGTAGACCATCAAATGAAAAGGACCACCTTGGTACATTCAAGCCAAGACTGTTCCCCTTTGCATACTTTTATGATTTCTCGGGCAGAGGGGCTGAACTTTACGAAAAGGCTCACCATGGGTTGTCTTTAAGATCTTTTCACTCCTTCTCATCAAGAAAATATCATCGACAAAACTTGGTTTCATTTATCCTTGTAAAAGTATCTAAATGATCATCTATTACTATATTTTTAATCTCTTTCAGCGTGATTGGACTACCAATGGTAAAGAATTCTCTCATCCCCTATAGGATGGGTGAGCTCTCTTGTGTATACTTTTATCCCTTTTTGAGCACCAGATACTACCGATGTAAAAGATCCCCCACTGGAGTCTTCTTCATGCTTTCAGACTCTCTAAAAATGAAAGCACCATCGAGCATTTACTTTTGCGGGCTCACCAAAAATCCATGAGATCGTACCACAATGGTGTCTTTAGACAACACCCCACAGATAAAAGTTTGGTGGCATTCCCACTTTGGGTCTCCTTTGCTAAGAGTACTCTGCAATGTGTCTTCCTTGGATCCCATCAACACCAAAAGTATCTACCTTCCATAAGTATTTCCCATCTCTAGTGAAATTCCTAGTATTATAGCTATGATCCCTTTCCCATGAGTCAGTTTCATTTTCTTCCTGTTCCTCCCTCTCATCATACTCTAAAAAAATGAAGTTTGAGTCTACTACACTCCCTTTTCCCCTGTTCAAACTCCTTCCTTTACCCCCCCCCATTTAGTGGGTCAGTCCTCATATTGTCTCACATCTTTTGGTTATCTCCCTCATGCTTCTGGTCAAGGAAACACTATTGCCTTGACCAGGAGCAGGTCTCCCTCTATCGACTACAACACATGTATTCCGTATGATAGACACAGAGGTCCCTGTATCCTATTTTCATTAACCTCACTAGTGAGTTCCTTGGACCACTTAAGACGAGTCCTTAGTGCCTCTTAGAATGAATTTTTCTCACGTGCTTGAATCCAGCTACATCATTGCACTATTGAGATTCATATAGGGTATTGGTCCATGAAGTATTTGGTCAAAGACCCCAGATGTCACCTAAATCTAGCACATTGATGACTCTATTTGAGGGACCCCAACAGGTTCGTGTCCCTTGTGATTTCTGGGTTGCGTTGGAGATATTTTTCAAAATCCCTAGTAGTGCTTCTATATATATTTATGATCGATGCAGCATACTTGTACCACAGAGACTTTGAATCTCTATCAGTAAACTATGTGTTATTCAATATCTAGAAGACCATCAGTCATGAAGTTATAGCATTCCATGAGAATGCCATGGGTCCAATGTAGCAGTTATTCAGATCAATATTGTATTCAGCCTCTCATTGAGGCAACCACTATTGTAACAATAGTTGTACATGATCGGCTCTTGTATTATAGAGCTTAGATCACATTATTATTTTGAAATTGTTACAAGCATGGGGATGCCCACCTCGTCCATACACATGTAACACATTATTTGTATCTCATGCATTGATGGAAACCATATTAAAATAAAAATAAAAAGCCACCATGCCCCACCCCAGGAAGCACCACCTCTCCCAAGAAAATCCTATGATGTTCATCAGCCATATGATGAGATCCTGCCCTCACACATCAGGGGGCGATTTGTTAACCCAAAAAATCCCATAATGAGCTCTACATGACCTACACCACCTAAACACATCTATGTACGACCCTCATTTGACCCCATTTTACCCCCACACCCTCAAGAAGGTTTAAAAATATGAAAACGGGCTTAAAAACTCCTAAAAAGAGCCAAAATAGCTCTCATAGGGGCTAAAGCCTCCAAAAAGGGGCTAAAACCCCTCAAAGGAGCTTAAAACCCCCAAACGAGCTAAATATTGATCAAAAGGGGCTAAAATCCCAAAAAACGGGCTAAATACCCAACCTGAGGCTTAAAACCCTAAAAATCTTGAGAAAAAGTATAAATAAAGGGGTGGGGGTCACTCTCAAATGACTCCTTCACTCCATATAATTATGATGCCTGTGTGAGTGCCTTGAGACCATTTGACTATCAAGCCATTCACCCTCCCCCTCCTCCATTCCTCCGTTGAGCCATAGCTCCCCATTCCTAAGAGAGGTGCTCTCCCCAGCTAGGGCATGGTGGCCCATTCCAACCAGAAGTTATACTTGTCTTTTCATGTTTTTGTTTTGATAGATTGTAGTTTTCAAACATTTTTTGTTTGTGGGTTTATTGCTTAACACTATCTTGTAGTTTTCCATTGATTACTTGCAGGTCTTTTGGTTTCCTAATAGTTGTATGCAGAGTTGTGGAGCTTATGTGTAGAGGGGTTTTTCATTTTGTTTTATGTTTCTTTCTTTATTTTCTTCCATTCTCATAGGAACCCTATCCTTTTGTCATATAGACAGAAGGGTTCCATTCCTGGTCTGTAGCTAGGGTGAAATCCCTACTACAAGGGTCTTGCATCATATTTTGCTCTTTTTTCCCAATAGGGAGCAAAGGCCTTGGTATTTTTTTTGTGGGATCTTCCTGCATATTAGTCTGTTCAGAGCTCACTTGAACCTTTTGTTTCTTAAGCTGTGTTCTAGCCGTATCTGTATGAGTTTTCAGTTGGGAACTGATTTTTTCAAGATCCCTCTTGAATTCTACCCCTTTTGCAATGTGTCTTCCATTGAACTAGGATGAGGAATGGATGGGCCATCAAGTATACCTTTACCTTTGTCCTTGGTTTGAGCAGCAATGGTAGTATCAAAGCTTGCTTCTTGTTCTCTGGCTTCCTTTTATTTTTCCTCCTTCTAAATATTTTGTTTTATCTAAAATTTATCTTTCCTTTCACGCAGAGTTCTTATCATAAGATCCTTCTGCTACTTTTATAAATGAGACTTGACATTCAGATCAATTGTCTTATTCATGGCTTCCTAAAAATCTATGGCTTCTCGAAACATGGAATCACATGGTCATTTTCATGAACGTAATGCAATATAACATGCTCATGTGTAAAGAGGTTTTCCAAATAAGACAGTGGGTCATTCATTCTCTTGGATTCCTCTCCCAAGTTCAGAATGGAAATTTCCTTACCCAATAGAGTTGTGTGGCCGGTGTTATGTAGCATAAGAGAGTCAAGAGAAATAGGAAATTTGGGCCAAGCCCTTTTCTTGTTCTTAGTCAACTTTGGAAAAACCCCATCGATGACAGTTTGATAGAAAAATTCGTATAGCACCATGTGGTCGGGAACTATCTTGGGAAGTAGGTGAACTGCATTTCTACCCCAAATTTTTATGTAATAGAAAGATTCTCCTACGTACAAGTTGCCATATAATGAATTTAATTCCCTAGCACCTTTAGAGAATGCGGGAGCATCAACCTTGAAAAATTTAAAATACATTGACCCGATAAATAGGTGACAAAGCTTGTAAACCTAAGGGATTAATTTATCTTCCCACATATTGGATAAATAGATATTTACAGGTAGAGATTCCTCTTTCTGAAACCAATTTAAATTCAAGAAAGGAGAATACGGGAAGAATGCATCCATAAAAATCCCAAACATATAAAAGGTTGGATTTGGGCTGGACGACGTTTTCTGATACTACTCAATTTCGTCTCACAAATTGCACAACAAAATTTTCCTCCAATTGAATGAATCACCTATAAGTAAAATATTGTGTTCCATAGGAAACCACTATGCTTTGAATGAGGAACAGTTTGGTAACCCATATAATGGAAAAATCATGGCTTCCAATAATGGGAAAGATTCTTTGAACCAAGAAATTGGATATTCTAAAATTGAGGCAAGAATGACTAATGTTGGATCATCCAACCAAGATTTGACTACCTCTTCGTAAATGAACCTGGAGAGAGATTCATAAAAAAAATTTGACATTAGAAGTTGTTTGGGCAGTCCCAAAGCATAATCCCTAGAAAATACATTAGGATGGAAAGAATCAACGAGTGTATTCTATGTTTCATGAAAGGTGTGCCCCTTAGTGTCGACATGGTCCAATGCACACTTAACAGGATTTGTATAAGGAATGAAAGGAGGCTTGGCAGCAATGCAATAAATATGATAACTACAAATATTGACAAAAGCGGGTTGGTCATGGGTAACAGAGGAAAGATCATCATTGTAAAAAAAAGAGTAAATTCTGGGCCAGTATAGATATAGGGTATTAGATACGTGCCCACTAGTGTTAGTAAAAACACTGATGTGGGGGTATTTTTTCTTGTGCTCTTGAAGAGTTGTTTTGGACCTAGAGTTCCTAGACATTGCGGGTGCCTTTTTTGATTGGATCTTGGAAACCATGTCTAATAATGATGTGAGTTCAAACATAACAAGAAAAATGGTCAGGCAATGAAAACGTTCAGAATACTGCAAATCCATGTGCTGGGACAAAGAGAAAATGCACAGTAAAAAACCCAAGCATAGTGAAAAAGAACAGGTAAAAATGGTAAAACAACACTCATAACTTTGAACTTTAAAAACCCAAAACCAAATGGCTAAAAGAACCTTGGTTGTAAATTCTGTATTCATGGGAGACTGAGATCTAGGTAGTGAAACAATATACATGATTTGAAAAGATTTACTTTTCATGGTCTCTCACATCCAATTTTTGAAAATCGAGAATCGAGAAAAAACAATCAATCTAGAAATCATGTGGGGTTTCTGATTTCTGAAAGGAAAAGTTAGAAGTCAGAAAGGAGAATAGTATTACAAATTAAAATGTTGCTACCAAAATCTGATATATGAAATGTCACAAACCAAAAATTAGGAACTAACCAAATAATCTTAATGAAATCAGAGTTTCCAGTTTCCAATATCCAAAAATAAAAAAGTGAAATGCTCTTTATTTGAAAGGATAAGGTTTCCAAGATCCGAAATGTCAAAAATTGAAAATCGTGAAACGGACTTCAACTTACCACCAGAAAAAGCATTTCTTCGTTCTGATTTCGGAAAGCAGGGATCGAAAAATCCAAAAATTTTGGAAATAAATAAAATGTCCCGAAATCCAAAGAAAAATCCCAAAAAACAAGGTTTACTGAAGGAATTTATTTGATCCACACAAAATAACAAAGAACTTACAACTTCATAACTTCCCTGAGTGAACTATGGCTATAAAACTAGTCAATGGCGGCCCCTACTTTGATGACTCAAAATGGGGATCTCTTGTAGGAAGAAATAGGGCCTTACTGTCGTGATTGATTTGGAAAGAGAGCTATAAGGCCTCTATCAAAATATATTGAGTGTTATCAATTTTTACCAATGTTGTGACGATTTTGATTCTAACTTGATTTTATAGTTCATTTTTTTTGCAATACTGTACTATGGCCATGAGGCCTTTTTCTTGTTGCATTTGTTTCTTGAAAAGGGCCATAGAGCCACTTGTCAAATAATTTATTATTATTTAACTTTTATAGAAAATTTTATGGGATGTAGCCCGCGAGGCATTTATATTTATGGTCTTGGATATTATTTTGATTTTTACATAGTCATTTTCCTTAGAACGATAGTTAGTAGGTTTGGGGAAAAAATATTATAAAGGAGAAATTAAATATTTTTAGGTCCAAAGGCTACCACCTTGTCATTCTTGTTTTATAAAGAAAAAAGGGTCATAAGTCCACTATCAACGATAGTATTTTGTAAAGGCTTTAGTATTTTTGTAAAGACTCGTGAGAGTTTTCACATTTTCAGTTTAGAAACTTATCTTAAGTTTATGGTTTGTATTTAAAGAAAAATAACTTGGTTGTGAGGCCTTTACCCTACCACATTTATTTTAAGAGAAATTTGTAAGGCCATCATTCTATCTTGATAAATACCATATACTTCTTATTTGTAAATATTTAAGTAATTAAAAAATACAATGTTATTGTGAAAATAATTAATCCCTAAGGTTGTGATGTCTTTGTTATGTAATGATAACATTAAAGATGATAATTTCAAAATGGTTTATAGCCTATATCTTCATCGAGTCGATAATATCTATTTGGTATTCAATAATTTATGTTTTTGCATGAATCTCACCATGTTTCCTTAATAAGAAAAATTCTTGTAGTGAGATCTGAAACCTAGCTTAGTTATTAATTTCATTTAATGATTTTCTTATCTATTGTATCTCAAGTTTTGGATCTGAACAAGATTCTTTACTTAAATATTTTATCTTCGAGTTAACAATTTTAATCTGCATATAAACGTGTATACTATGTGTATTTTATTACAGGCTTAAACGTTGAGTATGTTTAGCATCATCATATGTAGTTAGCTTATGAAATATGTACAAGTTTTATCCTTATTAGGTTTTAATATATATATATATATATATATATATACATATATGTTTATTTGTATGAATCTGCAACTAGATAATATTTTATAGTAACCTCTATAATAGGGTTTTATAAAGTTTCCAGCAAAACAGTGAATTAAGATAACTAAGATAGAGCAATATGATTACTATAACAAGATAAGGAAAAGAAACATCATTAAGCTAAAACTAATCTAACATAAATAGTTAGATTAGTAAGCCTTAAACCTTTGTTTTGATTACTAATTCTAGGTTTCTCCTTTTAAAATAATAAATACTCACTTCCAAATAGAAAGTACAGATCATAGATAATTACCACAATTTATTACTAAATTGTGCAGCTACTTAGAATTCATATAAATAAGAAATAAAGCCGTAGAATTAAATCACAAGTGCATAAAAAGAATCAGAATGTGGACAATTTTGTAGAAGGGGACAAACACCCAAAGGAGACTGTTCCACCCAACCTTCTCCTAAAGAAGCCAAGATTACTTGCTTAGGACCCCTGAGCCTATTCACTAAACCACTATGATGAACAACACTAGATAAAATCCCACACAGCAACTTGCTACAGATTAGCACTCAGTAGCATACTTAACTCGACAATTTCACTTTAGTTATCCCCTCATCAAATTCCTTCTCTGTATGAATTTTCAGTTTGTAGTAGTCACAAGGTACATTCACTTAAAATAGAATGAGTAGTGAGCCTCCTCCTCAATTTGATGGTATTTACAATATTTTCTAGGTATTTGGGTCAATTTTAGAATTAAATGACACACGAGCTCAGTTCGCCCTTTGGGGGAACATGAGCACATTTTTAGGGATTATGTTTCCTACAACAACTAGAAAGTGAAATGCTAGTACTGCCACTTGTAAACCAACCTTCTAAAACTACTCAGTCCTCCTAGTGGGTTAGTGAACACTCTTTTAACAGTCTCCCTTGGATAGGTGTCTCTTCTATTTAATTTTTAAAATAAATCATTCTTCAATTATAGTCATCCTTCACCAAATTGGTCATAAAAGCTTACAATAAATTTAACATAATGTTCTTTTAAATCAATAATAAATATTGATTTTTCAGTTCTAGGTGTGTTACAAAAATGAAGGAAAAACTAAATTACTTGCCACTACTAAAATATATTTTTTATTGAGTATTTTATTATTAGATGTAAATTTATTTAAACTTTAATGTAAAGACATTTCTTTCATAGTAAACAATAAACCATAAATCACGGGTTGTTTGTTTAAAAAATATAAATATGTCTAATGAATCTCATAACGCATGGAAGAATAAGAAAATGCTAAATGATGTAAGAAAAGGTCAACTATTAAACTATTCATAGTATATATAAAAAAAATTCCTTCAAATTCCAGAATGGAGGAATGAATTAGCCCAAATCTATGAGATTATGTTGCTCTTTCAAAATTGGGGTGTATCTTTGAGATCATGTTGCTCTTTCACCATTAGCTCTAAAAAGAAAACATATTCCAAACATATTGAGTTGAAAGAAAACCAAAATACATACATATGTGCAGTTGTTCGATGACATATTTTAAGGGCTTCAATTGTTATGTGGAGCCTTTTCTATAACCATGGCGACATGCTTAAAATAATGAGAGAGAAGGAAAACAAAACCAAGAGCCATACATACTTATAACTCAATTAAATCAATGTTGGTATAACACTCTTTGGCTTGCAAACAACACATATGCATAGAATACACCAAAATGATTAATGAAATTGATCACTACACAAAAAGACCTTTCTTGGAGGCCATTAAGATAGAAAAAACCCTAATAACTTCTAACTAGGATGATGGTTGGAACCTTAGTCGGTCATCGGTTCCTACCATCAAGATAGAAAGGAAAAAAACCAGTAATAATCATTAATTAGATTACAAAATTAACATATTATAATTGAATATAATTTTAATAATCAAATCAACCCTAAAATATTAATTTATCGACCACTTTTTATTTATTCAATAAAAAATTATTTTTTAATAATTTAATTAATGTTTTGGTTATAAAAAAAATAAATTTTTTTTGTGTCCTCTCATCCTTTCTTGAAGTTGAAATCACCAAATTAGGATTTTTTTTCTATTCTTGAATATATATTATTAATAGACCTAGAGTGGACATGATTCTCTCAAGAGTTTTTTTGATCTCTTCTCTTGAAAATCAGCTACACTATTTAGTATGAAATGTCGAGTTAAACAATATTACATACGGATTCCATTCTACATCAAACTGAATATAATTTTAAGTTTCTTAAATTTCCTCTTTTAAAACATTTATACTATGAAACAAGAACTCAACAGAGTTCTTATTTTTCTATCTCCTAATTTTTGTAGCTATTATTACCCCTGTTTCAAAAAGGGTTGATATCAGTATCACACATTTTCATTTTGAGGAATTTCTTTTGGGCCTTTGAATCATCTTTGTCGTAAAATATTTTTAATTTCTATTTTCAAGTCTTCTTTCTAGAAATTTAACAAAATGGCATGCATTTAGAAGCAAGTTAGAATGAAAAACATATACATTTTGCAATTTTTTGTTTAAACTAAGACATTTTTATGGACAAAATAATAATTTTTCATTGAAAAAATTGTATAAAAATCAATAAAATACAGACATTTAAAAACATTTTCAATGGATTTTTATAGATATTTTGTAAAAAAATGATATTATTTTATATTATTTTGCAGAAAGTGACAATTCATAAAAATTGAAGATAAACTATACCATATATTTGTAAGTAACATATTAAAAACATTATATATAGAAATTTTATTTCTAAAATATAGTTTGAAAGTAAAAACATTACTAATATATCTTATAAAAAAGTTGTCAAATTTAACATTTTCTTCAAGACATGAAACTAATCAAAATATCATGAAATCCAAATTCTTCATTGAAATTGGAATTTTTTGACCTTGTCATTCTTCATGGACATCAATTCCCTCTTCCATTGGGTATTCTATGTCTATAAGATGCCCAGACTACTCTTTTTCCAAACATCCCTCTTAATGGAGGTTGAGGCCCTTTTGACATATTTGCCAAAAGTGTTTCACTAAAATTAAAAAAAAGTACATCTATATTACACTAAAAAAAAAATTAAACCTCCCCTAACCTCCTAAAAACCCCACAACATTATATTAAAGAACATTACATTAAAAAAAATCCCATGGATTAACCACCTAACCCCCCCCCCCCCCCCCCCCCAAAAAAAAAATTAAAAAAAAAAAAAACCCCCCCCCCCCCCACGTCACATTAAAAAATAATTTTAAAAACAATTATACCACCTAACCCCTAAACTCTGCCCCACACACAACATTACATTAAAAAAATATAAGTATTTTTTTTGTATAAACCATCCCTCTAACCCCCACAACATCAAATTTAAAACAATATTAAAAATAATTGTTTTTAACCTACACTACGTATCCTACACTCCTCTATTCTAGCCTAGCATAGCATATTCTAGCTTAGCCTACCCTTATGTGGCTTAGAATACCCTAACCTACTCTACTTTAGCCTATAGCCTACTATTCCTTATCCTAGCCTACTCTAACCTATCCTAGATACTCTACCCTTACCTCACCTAGCCTAGGTTACTCTATCCTAACCTATTGTAGCCTATCCTAACCTATCCTACTCTATTCTAGCCTGCTCTACTATAGCCGAATCTCTCCTACCTACTCTATCTTAGCCTTACCCATCCTACTATAACCTAACCTAGCCTAGCCTACTCTAGCTTAGCCTACTTTAGCTTATTATACCCTACCTAAGCATATCCAAACCTAGCCCAACCTACTTTACCCTAAGCTACTCTATCCTAGCCTAACCTACTCTAGCCTAACCTACTCCCTCCAACTCTAGCCTAACCTAGCCTACAATAGCCTAGATTATCCTGTCCTAATCTATCTTAACCTAACCTAGTCTAGACTAGTCTAACCTCTCAAGTATATTAGTCTAACATATCCTAGCCTAACCTACTCTATACTAGACTACTCTAGCTTAGCCTAATCTACTCTAGCCTACTCTAGCCTGGACTACTCTACTCTAACCTAGACTACTCTACTCTAGCCTAGATTCACCTACTCTCAGCTAGCCTACTCTAGCCTATCCTAGCCCTCCCTTCCCTACTCCAGCCTGAGATACTCTAACCTAACCTACTCTAGCATAGCATAGCCTAACATAATCTATACTAGCCTACTCTACCCTACTCTACCTTGCAATACTCTAGCCTATCCTACTGCAACATAGCATAGCATAGCCTAACTTAATATAACTTAGCCTAGCCTATCCTTTCCAACTCTATATATCATATCCTACTCTATCCTATCCTAGGCTAACATGGCCTACTCTATCCTAGCCTAGTTTAACCTATCCTATGCTACCCTATTATATTTTAGCTTACTCTATCCTATCTTAACCTACTCTAGGCTAGCCTAGGAAAGTATAAATTATGCTACTCTAGCTTAACCTACTCTGCAATATTTTACTCTATCCTACCCTACTCTAGCCTAAACTAGCCTAACCTACTCTAGTGTGTCCTTATATAGCATTGTCTATCTTATCATAGCCTAGTGTAATCTAACCTACCCTATCCTACTTTATCTTTTCCTACTCTATCCTAGCTTAACCTACTCTAGCCTCATCTAACCTACTCTAGACTAGCTACTCTAGTCTATCCTACTCTAGGTTGCCCAAGTATAGTGTAGCCTATCCCAGCCTAACGTAACCTAGCCTAGCCAGTCTAGAATATCCTATCCTAACCTAGAATCTCCTATTCTAGCCTACTCTAGAATATTCTATCCTAGCCTACTCTATCTAGCCTACCCTACTATAGGGTAGGCTATCCTACCGTACTATAACCTAGCTTAGCATGGCCTACTCTTGCCTAGCATACTCTAGCGTACTCTGCCCTAGTCTAGCCTACTTTAGCCTATCCTCACCAAGCCTATCTTAACCTACTCTACTCTACGCTACCCTACCCTACTTTATTATAGAGTACTCTATCCTATCCTTACTTACCCTAGTCTAGAGTAGCCTATCATACTATAGTTTAACCTAGCCTTCCCTAGAATGACCTAGCCTACCTATCCTACTCTATCCTAGCTTACTATATCCTACTTTATCTTAGCCTAGTCAAACCTAGGATACCCTACCCTACTCTATCCTAGCATATTCAAACCTAGGATACCCTACCTTACTCTATCCTGGCTTACCCTAGCCTAGCTTGACCTACTCTACCCTACCCTAATGAACCTAGACTTTTGTATTCTATCCTACTCTAGCCTACCCTACTCTACCCTAGCCTACCCAACTCTAGGGTTGGCTACCCTACCCTACTATAGCCTAGCCTAGCATAGCCTACTCTTGCCTATCATATTGTATCCCACTCTAGCCTAGCTGTAATGTCCCTCCTAGCCCTTGATGACAATATGTGCGGAAAAGTGGTAAAGTGGTTTTTTTTTTT
>LPNX010525760.1:0-96871 GCA_001517045.1 Pseudotsuga menziesii | reverse complement strand
TGAAGGAACATAGTCATTTTCACAATAGAAAATGTACTATTAATCACCAGAAGCATTAAGTCAATTTGTATATACAGCACCCACTTCAATATTGTTAATGCCCGTTGACAGTATATAGTCATGGGTCTTCATGTGGAGAAGAAGTTCAAGATTTTGTTGCTGTAGATGAAATGATTCATGGGAAGAGTGTAACCAGTAGTTTCCATGCTGCCATAAATTGAAATATCAATGTGGTAAAATCTTCACTCTTGTATTGTGCTTACATACTTCCATTGGGCGCATTGGGAAGAATAAAGCTACTACAGGATTTGTTATACCAGAGTCTACTTCTTCATCCATTGATTGTCAGTCCTAGAACATTCTAAGGCTGCTATAGTACTTTCATAACTCTGTATTGTGAGTCAAATAACTCTCATTTCCAGATTTGAATATTTAAGTAAAAGATGAAGTTTTCCCAATAGTCATCTATAGCACATTTCAGATCTCAGCCATTATAAGATTTTCTCACTGCTATCACATTGTATGGCCACATTACTTGGGTATCTCAACGTTCATTTCTAGATCTGTCAACGGGCTGCTACAGGCATGTAAAAAGCACCTTCTTACTATGTTTTTGGGTGTTTGTTTATTAGCCATTTAAATCATTGTTAATGTTATTTCCTTGCTATAATTTATGAGGATATTATGTGAAGAATTGCCATTAAAATCTATGTTCAAGCAGTGATACATTATTCAAACAAAAATTCAAATCAAAACAGCAGTGAGGCATTATCCGTGTTGAGTTAAAAAGCTCCTACAACCTTTCCATGTAAATCTTGGGGTTGAAAATTCCCACCAATCCTATCATAGCTCCTACATATTTGTTTGAAGAAGGATAAATTGCTAGAACTAGACTTCAACTGTGGGAACAAATTGTATTAGTTTGGTTTAGTTTTATATACTGGCCGTACCATAGCCGTACCCAAAATCGAGGTACGCCGTACCATTTTCACCAAACATACCCAATTTTTTTTTATGAAGTACCCGGTACGCCAACACTGTTCATGGTACATGAGGGTACGTCTGGGTACGTACCATTGCCGTACCCAAGTACCCGGTACCGGTACGTGTACCCGACCCCTGGGTATGGGTACCCATGCAACACAGATCTAAACCATCGAACCAGGCTTGAGCTTCCATAACGGCTCCAAAAACAGGCTCAAGAAAAACCCCCACTGCAAAAACCGTCAATCTGACTGATGCCTCACGACGCAAGAATAAAAAATTCATTTTGGACGGCTAACTACACAACGGCAGGAAAACCTAGCCAGGGGAAGACCCTAGTTCCCAAAATGACCAATATAATCAGAAGGAGGGAGAAACCATCGTTGGCCTACCTGGAAAGCACGCTGTGTAGTCGACGGGAAGGTCCGAAACTTCCACGGCAGCACTCCAAACGAACGAAATCCCCACAGCTAAGCAAGTTGGTACAGTTCGACTCGACAGGGACAGAGCAAATGCGAGTTCACAAAGGTAATAATAAAATAATACCCTATCCTAATATATATAGACCTTCCGGTGAAAAAGACGGCGGGAAAAGATACCAATCGACGGTCGAAACCACTATAGCATCGGGTGATTAGTTCACTAAGGAGCCGCAACGATGGAAGACATACAAACTACGGCTTCCGCGATCAAATGAAAACTTCGGCGATTGGAGGTTATAAAGATTACGTATTGGCGGTTCAAGACAAGATAATCCGCAATATCAACGAAACAAAGCTGAAGGTTTCCGCAATGTCGGTGATATAAAGCACTAAATGCCACCGAAGTCACGTATCGGAGATCAGAACCATTATTCAATAAAACGTCGGAACTTGAAAACACTAATCATCGGCAAGATAGTTCACTACGCAGCCGCAACGGCGGAAAACATTCTGACGACGGCTCCCGCGACAATAGAAAATCATCGGCGATCGGAAGAACTAAGGACTACGGATCAACGAGTTTAAAACTAAGCATCTCCGTAGTGTTGGTAAGGCAACGGACAAGGCCTCCGATCAATGACAAAAATCATTCCGATAGCGATAAAGCAAAATCACCAACAGTTAAAAATATAAAGTTTTGAAAAATAAAACAAAAGAGATAACGCACATTGGTGAATAACAAGACTGTCCATCGGCGGCATAGAGGACTAATGCCCCGATTCCTTCGTCAAACGACTTTCGACAGTGATAAAATCAAATCATTGAAAAAAACAAAGCATTAAGTGTTCAAAAGACTCTCGGCTGGGCAGCGATAAAATTAGTTCGTTTCACCTCCGAAACAACGGCGGCATAGAGAACTAAAGCTCCAATTCAAACTTTTACTGACTTCTGATAGTGATAAAACAAAACATCGAGAGAGCAAATGTTAAGCTCTGAAAATAAAACAAACTCCACAATCAAAAGCATTGGCTTGACAAAGGCAGATTTAGATCATCCAACTTCCGAAACGAAGGAAACAATTGACCTCAAATCAAACTCAAGAAAATCCAAATTTGTAGCAGAGGAAAAACAGAGTTCAGGAAACCAAATAAATCCAGGCAAGATAAAATTAAAAGGAGGGTCCAAAATTTTAAAAAATTTGGAAAAAAGTTGCAGCTGCAACACAATCCTATCCTAGGGAGCCCCCCTTTGAGTTGGAGAAGAGCCAACCTAAAGTCTAGAGAGGGAGTCATTGAGGTTATAGTGGGTAGCCCGTCTAGGTTGCGGTTGGGATAACATTGTTCTTTTGAGCTTCAATGAGACATGCTAGTTTGAGCTGTAGCAGAGGGGAAGAAGGTGGCCAAGAACATCCAAAGAGTAGATGGGGGGGGGGAGTGCTCGATAGATATGCCAATAGAATGAAGCAATGGGGAGGCTTCAGAGAACCAAATGCATCTTCATCTTGAGGGGGTAGAGGTGATCTCCATCGAAGAGAAAAGGGCTAGGGAGGGCAATGTATTATGTCTTTACATTAACTCTGTCATGATGCGTACCCCGTGAAGAAAGAAAATTAGTTATAAAATTCTCTCAAGGTGGATGTGATGGTGCGAAACGTGTCTGGCACAATGCACTGTGGGACTTCCTGCTTACATTATATGATTGACTGCAACATGAGGGACTGTAGTTGTTGAATGCGAGCCCAAATAGCAGGCAGTAAGGTAGGACCTCAAATCTATACTTCATAGAGAACAATCAGTATCATGATCAGTAGAGAATCCTAAAGATATACGAACAAGAAGAAAACCCTATACAACGTAGGGAGTTAGCTATAAAATATAATTTCAAAAATAATAGTGAAATAGGTGTAGGAAGAGGGGATAGAGCATCCCTAGAGGTGATGAAGACCATAACCTTAGTCTTGCTAATGTTTGCTACAAGTTGCTGATGTTTACAAAAGCAGGTTAGGGCATGCCTCTTTAAAGCTTCTGGAGAGGAAGCTGGGGGGACGATGTGGTCAGCAAAGAGAAGAAATGCAAAGATAATAAAGATAAGATAAAATAAATTTACTAATATCCAATGAAGGACCACAAAAGAGAATATAAAAGTGATTAACGGTTTTTTATGTCCTGTCAGAGTATTGACAGGGATTTTGCTTCAGTAATGTTCCCGAATTATGTTTTTGGGATAAGAATTATCACAGTTGCGGTTTGTTGCTACACAAAATTGGAAACATGAAGACTCTGGTTTTACATATTTTATGATTTTATAGTTCTAGTGTTTTTCCACAGTTAACAAATCTGATGTTTTCTTCAGGCTGGCATTTGTTCAAATGATGTTGGGAAGATGATATTGAGGTACCCATGGGTATTGAGCAAATGCATTGGGGATAATGTTGATGATATTACTGCATATTTCGCTGCAGCAAAGGTAATATGCTTGAATCTAAACATTGTTTGTTTGTTCCAGTCTGCTATTAGGACTTTAAAGTCAATATTCTGCCATTGTTAATGTCGAATTGTGTATCAGTGTCTCTAATTCCTTTTGCATTTTGGTTTATCTTTTGGCTTCATACATTTCTGAACAATTTTGTGTTCTGTTGCTAGCACTGTTAGTCCTGTTCTTGTGCTATTTGAATTTTTAAGAGCTGTTTATACCTCCATAAATATTGGAATTCATTACAGATGGATCTCTTATACCTGACAAGCTGTTGGCAAACTATCACACTTGTAGCTTTGCAAGTCTCATAAAAGTTATCATTCTTTGAAATTACTTGGGGATGGTGAATTATAATTTTACATTGTTGATGTGGGGGTGCTGAAGAAAACACATCCTCAAGAATCCAAAACACAGAAAATAGGCGTGCTGCAGTAGACATGCCATTCAACTCTGTATTCTTCTTTGCCATTCAACACAATTGAATCAGATTGAAATTTATCCTCTGCCAAATCAACATGCCAACCAATATTTTTATAAAATTTCTAGATGCCCTTGAATTGATGTACCAATCATCTTCACCACTCTTTGACTCCTTACATTTTTTCAGATGTGATAAAAATCACAAGTGTTGTGATACATGTTATCACATCCATATTAGCCGGGCTACCATGATGCAGTAGACCATATTTTGTACCAGACCATAGCCAGTCCTACATTGAGATAAGCACATTTTGGGCAGCAGTGATCAGTGGATGAGTACATGCAAAGTGCCAGAGCAGTGATGGCCTATTCCCTTAGTTGATGAGCCCTTTGCTGAGCCTGGAGGGAGGCTTGCTATGTCATGGTATATTCTGAGCAGAGCAACACGAGTACAGATTGCCTATGAGATCTCCTTGCCCTACCAGTGTATTAGAGACACATTTAGTGCAGGTATATATGGCATGTGGGTTATGCATTATGGTTATCTTTTACTTATCTTAGTAGACTAGACTTAGCTTGGTAGTGATATCTCTAGTGATCATTATCTTCTTGAGTGTCAATTTGTAATATCCCAAATACTGATATTCTCTAATGTTCTATGATAGTGCTGACTTGCACACTCGATCTCATACAAATTTAGAAAATAACCGTGCATGCAAACTCGCCATGCAAAAATGCCCTAAAATATAGCTGAATTAGGGTTAGGGTTTTGCAGAGAGAAATTAACACTTACCACTGATATTTTGGCTGATAATGACTCCAAAGATAGCTGCATGCATAAGGATCTGGATGGGTGGTCTAATAATGTTCTTTTCCTCCGGTGTTACTGCCCCACAGTACTGTAAAAACCCTCCAGATTGAAGGTGACGTTTTTGTAGGAGGAGAGGTCTGTTCGGGCTGAAACTTTATGAGATTGTCTGTCTGCTGATACCGGAGAGATGGCCTGGCACATGTGGAGCTTTGGCTGCCTCTAATTGCCCCAGCGAATTGATTAGCAGTTCTGTTGCTCACGACCCCAACTGATCTGTTTGGCTAATAGCTGCTCTAGGTAAGCAAACTGATGGCTGATAATCACTGCATACCGTAGGATAGGCCTGCTGAGAAAGAGGAAGCTGACATGCAGAGGAAACACTGGGTTTTGTGGTCCCAATGAATCCTTTTGTATTTTCCTTGCTACTTTCGCTGCAAAACGTGGATCTGCTAATAACCCTTTGAAATGTGCTGGATCTCCAAATACTGTAGTATATGATGGATGCAATGGATAAACCTGGATGATCTATCCCAATAAGAGACTAGGGCAGATATCTGATTGCCGAACCCTCACTAGCTGAAGACACCATCTCCAACCCCAACTGTCGCGGCTACACGTTGTGTTGCTGCTCGAAACCTTAAAATCAATCAACAATAACAATAAATGTCTTCTTTCGTCCAATAACCCTTCTTAAATAGATGATCATGTGCTTTTAGGGTTTGCATGTCACTTTTAGGGTTTTCACTTCACTTTTGCATGCATGCAATTCTAATTTCATGTTGACTTTAATACTGAAGAAATAAGGCCTGCATGCTCCGCATGCTTTATGATAATAACTCTGATGACCCTCTTTGCTATACTGATAAATGAATAATTGTCCTAATATGCTCTCGGTATTAAAGGTCTTCGGTCAATTCCCTATTTCTAAAAAAAGGAACATTACAGTCCTCCCTCGCCAAAGATTGCTAGTCCTCAAGCAATGCCAACGCAACTCCACAATCAATCAAACTGAACCAACTGAATTCGGGGATGATCCCAGGGTCCCAAATTATCCTAGGAGATCTATAGCACCCTCTGCTCCAAGCAATGCACTGCACGGTACCATCACAAGATATCCCATAGAATCCTCTTATAAGTAGAGTAACTAACCACGGTGTAAACAAGGTACCATCACAAGAGACCTCCTGAAAGCATCCTCTAGCTATTACTAAACTGCCAGTCACTGTAATCCTAGGGTCCCAAATCAATCTGAGAATTGCAAAAGTCAAAATGAATCCACTGCTACCTTGCGTAGTATCGAAACAAGGAGCATCCTGTAGACTCCCAAGTAACCCCATCAGTAAACATTGTGTCCATCCCTCATAAAGTCTCCCACCTGGATCCCAATGCAAACTTGTGCATTTTTCATCCCAAATATCCCAAGGCTCTTGTGGGACTATACTCCTGGCTAGGAATGTCTTCCCAAGAATTGCCCACTCAATAGGACACCAACCCTTAATCTCATCCAACCTCCCAAAAGGACCTTGTCCATAAACACCATCACAAGGAATAATCCTACCAAGCTGACATTCTGCCCTTCTGATTTCAACTGGAATGCTCATATACTGCTACCTAATTTCTCGATCTTGGCCAATCTGTAAAACCATCCGCCATTATGCAAATGTGGGCTCAAGCTACCACAAGCCTTGTCTATGTACTCCTGAAGAAGATTGTTTTGAAATGCAATAGTATGTTTCTTCTGCTGCCCCATCAAGTAATCCAACTGCTCTTCAATACTAGAAAGCCTGACCCCTGACTCGGTACATACAACTCGAAGAGCTGTAACCTCAACATCTTGTTATAATATGGTGTTCCGAAGTATCTTGGTCCTCTCTTTCATCGCTAGAATGCTTTCTTTAACATGTTCAATCTTTTTTTGGTGACTATCATCTGGAAGCTCTATCTCATGACTGTATAAACTCTCCCTAACCTCCATGTGTGACTGCTCATTGTCTCGACTGCTGTGCTCATTGCCTTGTACCTCATGTATTTCGCTTGTCATAACTGTCTGGGCCCTTGCTGTAGGTGATGAAGAGTGTACCAACTCCAACTCATCACACGGCTTGTCCACACTTCGACTAGCGAATGTGCTTGTGTTGCTAGACTCACAAGATGGCTCTAATGCTATCTCCTCATGCACATCCTCATCATGTACGCTATCTTATGAAACGCTGAAATAAATGCATCTGCACTACCTGTTTGCTTGAGCTGTGCCAGCTCTCTAAAGTGTACCTCAGGGTCCTTTCGATCAAACCGCTCAATGAGCCTCTATGTAAAATCTGGGTACGATGTGATGGTATTGTGACCCAGTGTCACTAACCCGTGGTACCACCACTCATGGGCTTCTCCATCAAAATGCAAAGTAGCCAATTTAATGGCATCTATCTCAATCATGGGGTTGAGCTGGAAGTATGTATCCAACTTCTGCACCCAATTCTGGGCTGGGCCACCTCGGGTGCCCTCAAAGGTAAGGGATAGTCAGTTTCCCTACGGTGCGCTGTAACTCATAGGTCTGGGCGAATGGCCTATTGTAAGCTTTGGGTTTGTTCTTACTTTTAAAGTGGCAAAAGTTAGTGAAGGTCATGGCTGAATGGAAGTCCTCTCCTAAAGCTCGATATTCTCTCAGATAGGCATTCATGGGTTTTGCTTGTGCTAGAGGCACTGCAGCTAGACTATCTAAGAATTGAGGCATGGTAGGTCGGAAAGGCTTGTATATATGGGGATGGCTCTGCATGTTGGTATGTAAGTGCTCCCTACTACTGCTGGTGGATACCCTATCACTGTTGGGAAATAAGGGACTATGTGGGGTGGGCCCATTCTTCTTAGTCATTTTCCTAAAGGTGCTCATCATTTCTTTTTGCCCAGTAGTGAGTTCTTTTATGGCTGATATGAGACTATTGAAAGTTTTTTTAACATCATCGGCCATTGTTTCTTTGCCTTTTTCAAACTGATACTCTTTGTTCCCCAAATCTATGTCCTCTAACTCCTCTTCTCTGTCTCGATACCTCTGTCTCCTGTGAGTAATGTTGTCTGGGTCTCTTGAATTCATTTATAATTTTTGCATGCCCATAGCTGGCAAGGAAAATAGCTCTGATACCATTGTAATATCCCAAATATTGATATTCTCTAATGTTCTATGATAGTGTTGACTTGCACACTCGATCTCATACAAATTTACAAAATAACCGTGCATGCAAACTCGCCATGCAAAAATGCCCTAAAATATAGCTGAATTAGGGTTAGGGTTTTGCAGAGAGAAATTAACACTTACCACTGATATTTTGGCTGATAATGACTCCAAAGATAGCTGCATGCATAAGGATCCAGATGGGTGGTCTAATAATGTTCTTTTCCTCCGGTGTTACTACCCCACAGTACTGTAAAAACCCTCCAGACTGAAGGTGACGTTTTTGTAGGAGGAGAGGTCCGTTCGGGCTGAAACTTTATGATATTGTCTGTCTGGTGATGCCAGAGAGATGGCCTAGCACATGTGGAGGTTTGGCTGCCTCTAATTGCCCTAGCGAATTGATTAGCAGTTCTGCTGCTCATGACCCCAACTGATCTGTTTGGCTGATAGCTGCTCCAGGTAAGCAAACTGATGGCTGATAATCACTGCATACCGTAGGATAGGCCTGCTGAGAAAGAGGAAGCTGACATGCGGAGGAAAGACTGGGTTTTGTGGTCCCAGCGAATCCTTCTGTGTTTTCTCTGCTACTTTGGCTGCAAAACGTGGATCTGCTAATAACCCTTCGGAATGTGCTGGATCTCCGAATACTGTAGTATATGATGGATGCAATGGATAAACCTGGATGATCTATCCCAATAAGAGACTAGGGCAGATATCTCACTGCTGAACCCTTGCTAGTTGAAGACACCGTCTCCAACCCCAACTGTCGCGGCTGCACGCTGTGCTACTGCTCGAAACTCCAAAATCAATCAACAATAACAATAGATGTCTTCTTTAGTCCAATAACCCTTCTTAAATAGATGATCATGTGCTTTTAGGGTTTGCATGTCATTTTTAGGGTTTTCACTTCACTTTTGCATGCATGCAATTCTAATTTCATGTTGACTTTAATACTGAAGAAATAAGGTCTGCATGCTCCGCATGCTTTATGATAATAACTTTGATGACCCTTTTTACAATACTGATAAATGAATAATTGTCCTAATATGCTCCCGATATTAAAGGTCCTTTGTCAATTCCCTATTTCTCAAAAACGGAACATTACACAATTGGGAACATTGGAGCAGTGTCAGTGTTGTGTTAAATGTATGGTTGTCATTAGGATTACCCTTTGTGAGTTTAGTTCATCTCCCATTTATTTGTTGGCACCATCCTTCCACTTGTCTTTCCGTCCACCCGTATCATCCATGCAGTAGGCTACTCTGTGACTGTGAACATCAATGGTGTGATCAAAGAGCTCTCCCCCACCATGACGTCTGTGTATTGATAGGCCTCCATGTTTTAGTTTTGTCTTGGCCCTGGAGTTTGAAGGTGTCCCCATTAGTCCTCCAAGCAAGTTGTCCTCTAATCATTACAATCATCTGTATGGTTCATGCTCTATCTCAAAAAAAGTAAATGCAAGCCAAAAAGGCTAGAAGAAAGAAAAATCGAGCCAAAAGGCCAGAATGAAATGAAATGTAAAGGGCCAAGTAAAAGCGAATGTAAAACAAATGCAAAATCAAAATGATTGTTGGCCATCTTGTGAAATGAAATGTAATGATTATTCCTCACGGAGCCCAAAAAGGGCATGGATGTGAGATGGAGTAAGGGATTGCTAATTCTAAGAATCCTCTAAAAATTCATTAAAATACAGTCAGTTGTGTACTCAAGACCTATGCCATAGGGTTTGTCGAACCTAAACTTCCAGATTCAGAATTCGATGAACCTAAAAAAATTTGAAAAGTTCGTTAAGTTTCGATGAGCCTGATGGTCGAACCTGAACGCAAACCGGTTTGGCCATTAGGTTCGTCAAACCTCTTAAATCCGAACCTTAAGCGGTCGATTCGAGCAATCGTTAGTGGAAGTTTCACATCTTGGCGCATGTTCTCATGTTTCCACGGGATTTCTTTGCATCTTTTCGGCGATTAGGGCTAAAAGAGCCCACTTCGACTGACGACGAGAGTGAATACCCCGACTCCTAAGCTGCAACTTGGAGACCGTTAGGAGTGATTGCAAGCCCAAGTGTCAACCTTCAGTTGCTATTCATCCCAAGCCATGATTTGTTCATCTTTTGGACTGGTGGTCTGCGACTTTGTGAGGCTAAGATTGTATCTGGAGACAATAGTTTATTGCTGGAGGCTAGAGGCCGGAGCTACAAGTTTCATCTGTGTCCCTGCTATAGGCTACAACCTACAGCCTGCCACGGGCTAGTTTTTCTAAACTGCTACAGGTCACACCATTTGGCCCAGTATCCACGGACCACAGCCTACCACTATAGGTATGTGATTTTCTTTGTTATTTTTTTTCTTAAATTTTGTATTACAAATTTACAGTAAGTTTCAAAATTTTTATTTTATTTTTTCCCACAGAAAACATTGCTGTTTGTTTTTACTTTTTTATTTATTTTTTATTGTATTACAAATTATAGTATGCAGTCAGTAGTTTGTTTTTTTAATTTTTTTATTTTCCCACAGAATGATAGAATGTATTCTAAACATGATAAATTTAGAAAAAATGAATTTGATGTATAATTTATGATTATAATTTGTCACTGCAATTCTGAACTCTCAACTAGAACATTATTTATGAAAAAAAAATGCAGAAATCTTTGCCATGGCACCTTGAAGATCAATACAAAAGGATGAAAATATGTGGACAAACTCGACGGGTCTGTTGGGAGGCATCGAAAATGCAAATTATGCAATTCTTAGTTTGTTGGGTCTTTGACAAGAGTGATGGAGCACTTACTGTCAGTTGGTGATGACCGAGGAGGTGGTGTTGAGGGATGCTTAGGGGTGTCTGCAGAACTCAAGGAAACAGTCCAAAAAAACTGACATGATTAAAAAAACCCAATAGACAAATGAGAATAAAAGACAACGCATTCAGGTAGAGTTGGGAATGAATTTCAGTCCCTTGTCACCATTTTCTTCAAGCATAGTTGTAGATGGAAGCTCATCTTAGGTTCAACCAATAAGATTAAGAGAGATTAGGACATTAAACTCTCTTTGGAAACTCGTACAGAAGCTGGAAGTTGACGATGCGTTGGGTGATTTTTTTTTATGAATCTGGTATCTCATTTAATGTGGCTAGAAGTCCTTATTTTATCAATGCGTGTGCTAAGATTGCAGAATTTGGAAAATGATATGTACCTTCTAGTTGTGAGGCGATAAGGACCATTCTTCTCAAGAGGTCAATAGAAAGGGTAACAAACAGGTTGTTAAAGATCAATGGGTCCTGGAAAGAAATAGGTTGCACAACTTTATCAGAAGGTTGGTAAGATATGAATTGTTAGATTTTCATAAGATTATAGCAGTTGTATTAATTGTATTTATTAATAGGATCACTAGAAGATAGACAAAGCACATAACAATAACACGAGTATTTTTATCCTGGGAAATCCAAATGGGAGAAAACCTAGCAACCTTCGTCTAGAGATGATAATTCTGAGATCAGAGTACAATGAAGAAGAAAGAGAGAATATGGAAAAGCTTTCCAAAGATAGAAACCCTGAAAACAATCTTCTTCTGCAGTATATGTGAACTTCCCTCTCTCCCCCAAAATGCGAATTTCACTCTGCTACTGTGTTGCTACCGTGTGAAATAATAGGGAGGGGCACCTCCTATTTATACTGTTTTCCCACTTAGAATTTAACTGGGGCCGACTTCACTTGGGGGAGCAATATAATTTTATATTTCATAATTTTATATTTTATTCTTTTATTGTTGGCCTTTCACCCCAAGGCTTACATTGTTCTTTCTAGGGTTTGTATGAATAATTACAACAAGTTCAACTACTGAAGGAGGACAATAAGAATAGCTTCTGAAGTTGCACAAACTCCAACACTCCCTCTCAACAAGGAAGGTATTCTTCGGTCTTTATCAACATCATGATCATCTGGGTTTCATCTGTACATCTATACTGTCTCTATCATCTCTAAACGTACTGAAGGTTGTCTTTATGAATTTGTTTTATTCGGATGTCTAAGAGAAAATATTCTGCTACCTATCTGTCTCTATTACCGATGGAATACTTCCATACCTAACTTAGAGATTCGGTATGAGCAAATGTCTACGACCATCTACTACCTGTTCGTCTCATCTGTTGATGGGGTAGTCCCATACCTGGCTGAGAACCTGAATGAGTAAATGTGCACGACCATTTACTGCATGTTCGTCTCATCTGCCGATGGGTTACTCCCATACCTGGTTGAGAACCTGAATGAGTAGAGGTGTATGTGCAATCACACAGCCATATGTTACCTGTTCGACTCATCTGCCGATGGGATTTCTCCCATACCTGGCTGAGCACCTGGACGAGCAGAGGCACCTGTGTGAACCCGACCATCTACTACCTGTCCCTCTCATCTGTCGATGGGATTTCACCCATACCTGGTTGAGAACTTGGATGAGCATAGGTACTTGTGAAAAAGTATGGTAAATGTCTCTCAGTCATCTCTCCCTCTCAAGGAAGGATACGTTTTCTTCTACTCCAAGTCTTCCGCAAAAGTAATAAAGACTGATTTTGGTGGCTTCTTCAAACAAGATCACTTGTTTTATCCAAATTGATTACGAAGACATGGTCAAATTAAATGTTACACAACACTAAGTGCTCAGCCTACTATAACAAAATCAGAGAAGGTCAGATCAGTTTTGGTAAGGTTAAAGTGGACAAGCTTGGGCTTGTTACTCTTGGCGTAATGAAGCTGGAGAGTGTTGAAGAGAATATCTTCCAGCCTGTTTTTGACAAGAAGTTTGACTAAGATGTTGATGCATGCTAACCTTTCATGATTTTACTAGACAGAGTCTTGTTGAAGTTTGAAGAGGCATGTTGATAGGGGGAGCCTGACTTAACAAATTGGAATCATGGTGATCATGATAGTAGGCAAATTTCACATAAGAAAACTCAGCAGCCTATTTGAAAGGGGGAGCAAATACGAAGATGGCAAATAATGAGAGCAGAAATCTCAGCAGTGCAAGCAACTTATTTGAAAGGGGGAGCACTTACGTGGAATTTGAAGATGATCCAAAGCTCATATCAGAAGTTAAAATGATGCATTCAAAGCTAAATTTTTTTTGGGGATTGTGAAGCCTTTAATGGCTCATTGATCCTTTGTCATTAATGTCAAAGGGGGAGAGAAAAGGAATGTTGGTTGCCATCAATGACAAAGGGGGAGAGAAAAGGAATGTTGGTTGCCATCAATGACAAAGGGGCAGATTGATGAATATGGTGTTGTCATTGATGACAACATTAATGACAAAGGTTAAGCATAATGACATGGAAAAGGCCAAGAGGTGGACAAGGTAATGGACAAAGAACATTGGATGTGGGCATTGGAGCCACTGGAACATCTAATGAGCCAAATGACCCATACTGTGGTCATTTGAAGATGACATGAACCAAGGAAAACAAGGATGACATGGAAGATGAAGTGGACTAGGAGAAACAAACAATGATGGATTGATGACATGGATGGACATGGCACAAGACTTGACAAACATAGAAGACAAGATGATGTGGCAGCCCACTTAACAGCCTCTTCAAGAGAATGGAAAAATTATTGTGACTAGTCGGCTAGCTAAAAGAAAAAAAAAATCTAAATTTAAATTCTTAATGAAATGTTGGCTCAAATTATTATTTTTTCTACGTTGAAACCAGTATAAATACCCAACAAAGTATCTCCAAAAACAAAGATGAATTGGAAAAGTGAAAAAGTGCACTGAATTTCGGATTAGTCTGAAGTAGCCGCAGGAGTATTTTACTGTGCAAAATTTTTAAGTGAAGACTGATTTTGGATTGCTTTGAGGCCACCACAAAAGTCTGAATTTCAGGTCTAATCTTAGTGGAAGTCAACAGAAGTCTGAAGTTGAAATTTACTCTCTCTGAATTCGGGTTTGCTGAGGCATGCTTCTAGTTTGATGAGGTGTGTGAAATCAAAGTTGAGCTCTGAACTTGGGTTAAATATAGATGACTGAGACAGCCGAGGATACTGTAAGCTTTGGCTAGTTCTCCTCTTTTTTTTTGCCACAGTGATGAAGAAGTAATCCTGAAGACATCCAAGGACACGAGACAACACTTCTATCTGATTGTTTATGGACAGATTTGTGTTATATATCAGACTTTATGATGACTGAATTTAGGTATGTATGAAGCCTTTTTGTTGACTGTTAAGTGGACTAAAACTGATGTATACTCTAGGCCTTTTGTGACCACTTTATGTAAGGAGTGACATCACTGGGACATACTCTCTTACAATGCATATGTGTATATTCACAACAATCTTGAATAGATGTATGGACAATACTCATGAATAAATGAAAGATACTGGATCAACTAAATGACAGTCACAAGATTACAGATGACTGAGAAATTAGAATGCTTATGGGCTTGAGAACCTGTTTATATGACTCGGTGACATGATAGTCATTGGACTGTTTTGACAGTGAAAGCCTTTACAAGAGATAGCACATTGAGTTGTCAATAACAGCAGAAGCACTTTGACAAGTACTGCAGTTGAAGACGAAGTGACAGTTAAAGACATTGATGACATGACTTGACAACAGTTTGAAAGTGAGACATGCATGATAATGATAAAAGTTGACTGAGCAGTGAAAGGTTTGATTTGGGATGATGAGCATGGACAGACTTGAAGACTTGATTATGACATGTTGACTGAATTAAGATGAACCTACAGGCAAAATGTTGATATGAGAATGATGAACGAAGGTGTAATGATGGGATTGATGATATGATGATGTATGTGATGTAATGTGACAAGGACATAATTGGTATGTATTTACAAGCTGGGTCTTGTACACGTTTTCTTAGTAGGATATAAGAAAAGACCAAGCAGAGTCTTGGATAGAAGTAGGTGCTAATTTACTTCACGGTCACAGCCGTTTGAAATACAAAAAGATTACAAACATTATATCTTGTGTCTCTCGTGCAATGTGTTGATGATTATGTGTTTTATTTGATGAACGAATTGATTATTTAAGCATATTCTATTCATGAATATGATGTTGAATTGAATGTGAAATGATGACTTAAGTTTTAGAGTTTGAAGAAATTAAAATTGAAGTAAGTCCATGCTCACCGATTCACGCCCCCCCCTCTAGGTGAGCCATTGTGTCTAACAGTATGTACAAGTGGTATGTAGAGTTTGAAAGAGTGATCTATTACATGCCATAATGACTATTATGTACACACTATATTGTTGATGAATAATCAATGATGATGTTTAGTAATAGAAGAGCAGAGCTACTTCAGTGATTGTGTATAATGATGTGTACAAGGATGCACATGAGTAGTGTGTGGCAGTGATATATATATATACATGGATGATTTGGCAGGGATTAGAGTGCAAATGTTATTAGCAATAGATTCAGAATTTGGTATTTGATAGGTCCACAGGTTCGACAATCTTCTTCTTATCAGGGTGGTAGGATGGGGCAAGGAAAGGAGGTCGTAGCCTCCTTCCGGTTGAAGCCGAAGAACTAGGGAGCTGTAGCTTCCTTCAGGTTGGAGCTTGTAAATCAAGGGGTTGAAGCCTCCTTCCAGTTGCAGCTGGAAAATTTGAAGTCTTTATAATGAGGAGGGTGTTGCCTCTTTCTAGTTATTTCTGGAAAACTAATTTTAAAAGGCTTCCGTGGTTTTACCCCCAAAACTTGGGTTTCCACGTCAAAAATTATTGGGTACTGTGCATCTTGTTAATTTTATACATATTGATGATGTGCTGTGATTGGTGATCAACAACCTGCTTTTGATTAAATTTTTAATTGTACAAATACTGATTCACCCCCGTCTCAGTATTTCAACATTTTGCTGTGAATGCCCTTAGTTAGTTCATGTGCGAACCGAGGAAGATTCACTGGATTGCTGCAAAACATGTGCTCAAATACTTACATGGCACTATGGGATATGGTCTTCGATATGACTCATAATGTAACTTGAAATTGTAAGGGTTTACAGACTCAGATTGGGCCGGATGCACCGCAGATAGGAAGAGTACCTCAGGGTGCTGTTTCAGTTTGGGTTTTGTAGTAATTTCTTGGTGTAGTAGGAATCATAACTCAATAGCTCTTAATACTACAGAGGCCGAGTATATGGCTACTAGCACAACAGCTTAAGAAGCAGTTTAGCTTCGTAAACATCTTGCAGGATTTTTTGGCCAGATTCCAGAGCCAACCGTGATTCATTGTGATAACCAGAGTTGTGTGCAGATGTTAGTGAATCCTGTATTTCACGACAAGTCGAAGCACATAGAGATTCGATATCACTTCATACGTGATATGGTGCAGAAAGGTGCGGTTGAGCTACAGTATATTCCGATAGATTACTAGACTGTAGATGTTCTCACTGAGCCTCTTCCCAGGGTTAAGTTCGAATGCTTTCGCTGAAGACTTGGAGTAGAAGAGAATGTATCCCTCCTTGAGGGGGAGAGATGATTGAGAGACATTTACCATGCTTTTGCCCAGGTATCTCTGCTTGTCCAGGTTCTCAGCCAGGTATGGGAGAAATCCCATCGGCAGATGAGACAGAGATGTAGTAGATGGTCGGGTTCACACAGGTGCCTTTGCTCGTTCAGGTGCTCATCCAGGTATGGGAGAAATCCCATTGAGAGAGGAGTCGAAGAGGTACTAGATGGTCGTGTGATTGCACAGGTACCTCTACTCGTTCAGGTTCTCAGCTAGGTATGGGAGTATCCCATCAACAGATGAGACGAATGGGCAGTAGGTGGTCGTGCACATTTGCTCGTCCAGGATCTCAACCCAAGTATGGGAGGTTCCCATCGGTAGTAGAGACGGACGGGTAGCAAAAGATATTTTCTCAAACATTTGGATAGAACAAATTCATAATGACACTTCTCAAAGACAACCTTCAGTACGTATAGAGATGATGGAGACAGTATAGATGTATAGTCAAAACCCAGATGATTGTGATGCTAATGAAGACCGAAGAATACCTTCCTTGTTGAGAGGGAGTGTTGGAATTTGTGCAACCTCAGAAGCTATTCTTATTGTACTTGTATTGTACCTCCTTGTACCTCCTACGAGAGTTGAACCTGTTGTAATGTATCATACAAATCCTAGAAAGAACAATGTAAACCTTGGGGAGAAAAGCAAGCAAAAGAAAAGATAAACTAAAATTATAAAATATATTTTATTGCACCCCCAAGAGAAGTTGACCCTAGTGATTTTCCTAGTGGAAATTTAGTATAAATAGGAGACGTCACTCCTCATTATTTCATACAGTCACACAAGTGAAAATTCGCATCACTGGGAGAGAAGTTCACACCTGCAGAAGGAGAAGACTGTTTTGGGGTTTCTATCTCTGGAAAATGCTTCCATCTTTTCTCTCTCTTATTTGTACAATGATCTCAGAATTATTATCTCTATACGAAGGTTGCTGGGTTTTCTCCCATTTGGGTTTCCTACGATAAAAATCCTTGTGTTGTTTTTTTGTGCTTTGTCTTTCTTCTGGTGATCCTATTGGTAAATGCATTTAAGATATACTGCTAAAATCTTATGAAAATCTAATAGGTTGGCCAAGGCTCAGCTCCTTGATTTGCTCTTGGAAGTACTATTGTTTAATGGCATTGCTTGTTAAAATAATCAACCCATAGTTACCCATATTTGACATTAATTAAATCATTTTTGTCTTATTCCTAGAATCCTAGATTCCCTCTCTATGCTAGTTGACTTCTACATGTTCCTAGAAGTCAATACTTGCTAAACTGGGTCATGGAGTGCTTTGGAATCATTCTGGAAACATATTTAGCATGTCTGCTTTATTCCTGGTTCCTTAAAGCGCATATCTGCTTCTTTTGAAAGCTACCTTGCTTTACAGCTGTTTTAAGGCATAAAGGAAAAGCTAGTCTAGGGGAACTTGCCTTGTTTTTTGACCACATCTTCCTCCTTCCTTTTTTCCATACAAAAACATGAATGAGTTGTCTTTCCACCACATATTAGCTTGCCCACTTGCTTTAGCTAATTCGTGAGGGTCTTCATGGATTTGGAAAGTCCTTTTTGTAGCCATGGGGGATTTGATTTGTTTTAGTAAGCCCGCTTTTTGACCAATTCGAATAGCAACCTAGTGCTTTCGAATCTCTCATGTAATTATATATTTGAGCAACCTATTACTTCATATGGTTGGCTAATGTACACTTATTCAATGCATGATTAAGTTATGCTCCAATTTCAGTCTCCTTTTGTGTGAATTTTGCATGTTTGATTAGCAATTTTGTGAGCGTAATTGATCTATCTCTTGGGTTCAATTTCCACATGGTATCAGAGCCTTTGTAGATCGATTTCTCTCCTTCCAAATTGTTATTGTAGGTTCGACATCACTGACTGGGAGCGCATTCTGCTGACTGAAGGGCATAGGAGCTGAGATATGGACCAATCTCAAAGGATCATCTTGACTCCATTCAATTTCTTCGAATGGAAAGCTGAGATGGAGATATTGTTGAGAGCGAAAGGTCTCTACAGGGTTACCATGGCTACTGAGGCAGAACCCAATGCAGCTGCAGAGAAAATCAAATGGCACAACAGGAGGGATGAGGACTATGGTCTTTTGTGTCTGAGTATTTCAAGAGACCTCCTCTTTCATCTTGATTCATTGACATCTCCTAATGAGGTGTGGGAGAAGCTTGAAGAGCTTTTTGTAAAGACAGATAAGATGAGAGGACATCAAATCGAGAATGAATTGATCTCCTTGAATCCCAGTAGCTTCGAATCATTGCAACTCTATTTTACCAAGTTTAAGGCCCTTGTTTTGCAGTTAAAACAATGTGGGATTGAAAAGGAGGAGGAGCAACTAGCTTTGACTATTCTCTCAAAGCTTGGGCCTGGCTGTTCAGTGTTTGTTTCGACCTTTTATGCCACTAAATTGACATCTCGAACTTGGAAGATGCCTAAGCTTGTGGAGTTCATGGAATCCCTCACTCAGGAGCAAGATAAATTGGTGATGATGGGTACCATCAAACCTTCTAAAGACCAAGCTTTGGATGCTGGAGATTCGAAGGTGGATTCAAAAAGCAAGAAAAAAGCTAAAAAGCCACCTGAGCAAAAGAGAGACAAGGCAAAGTCTCAAGAGGAGTCCTCAAGCTCCAAGAAGAACCCTCAGAAGAAGAAGAACAAAGGAGAAATGAGCAAGTGCGCATACTGTAGTAAGGGCTATGATCCTGAGAGCTCTTGTATGAAAAAGTAGATAGACATGTTGACCCAACTCCTGGAGAAGAACAACATCTCCCTTCCTGATTGCTCAAAGAAGAGGGAAGGAGGATCAAATTCAAAAGACAAGGAGAGAGTACATGCCTTGGTTGCTCGCACCTCAAGCTCACTTAGTTTCATCATTGGTTTTGGAGCTTCCAAACATGTGGTTTCGACAAAAGAGATCTTCTCTTCTCTTGACATGTCAAAAGGTCCACCAATAGTTTTGGGAGATACCTCCCTGGCTGACAGTATGGGAAAGAGTAGGATTGATCTTGACCATGGTAATTCCAATAATGTGTTGTATGTTCCAGGTCTTGCCTCTAATCTCTTGTCAGTGTATCAGATGACTCACACAAGGTCTCCAAAGAAAGTCATCTTCTCCCCCAATGAAGTTGAAATCGCTGAGATTTCGAATGGTAAAGTCATAGCAAAAGGTGTTGTTGATCACACTTCAAAGGTATACAAGTTTTCCCATTTTCTAAGGTTGTGAAGGTTGTATCCTACGAAAACACCCAGAGCACAAGTATGAGAGAGCTAGTCATGAGAGAACCTCTACACCTCTTGAGTTGATCCACAGTGACATTGCTGGTCCATTTCCTCATATGTCCATGAATCAAGCCAAATATGCACTCACCTTCATAGATGACTTTACCAGGTATTGTTGGGTTTACTTCTTAAAGCATAAGTCTGAAGTTTTTGACCTCTTCAAAGTCTTTAAAGCCTTGGTTGAAAACCAATATGGGAGGAAACTCAAGATCCTCAGATCTAACAATGGTGGTGAGTATGTCAAATTTGAGTTTATCCAGTATTGCAAAGATGTAGGTATCTAGATGCAGTATTCTATCCCTTACACACCACAACAAAATGGTGTTGCTGAGAGAAAGAACAGATCACTGAAGGAGATGGCAACTTGTATGATGGAGGATAAAACTTTGCCACAAAAGTTTTAGGCTGAAGCTATAAACTGTGCATCCTAGATCCAGAATAGGGTGCCACATAAGCAGCTTGATGGTATGACTCCTTTCGAAGCTTGGAGTGGGCACAAGCGAGATGTGACCCATTTCAGGATTTTTGGCTCAAAGGCTTGGGCTAGAATTCCAACTGAAAAGAGGAAGGCTTTGCAACCCCAAAGCCAAGAGTGCCTATTTGTTGGGTATTCTGAAGACTCAAAAGGGTACAAGCTGATTAACTTGAACACTAACAAAGCTTTCATTGAAAGAAGTGTTCAGTTCGAAGAAGAGCCTTTAGCAGCAGTTGAAGTTGGAGAGTCCTCTTCACCACCACAACCATTGATTGTAAGTGAAGAGACTAATGAGTTTGCTGATTCTGATATGTCAGATAATGATCAATTAATTGCAGATCTTAACAGCCCTACAAGACCAAAGTGGGCAGCAAGGACCATTCATGCAGTTGGGGAACTAGCTGGAAATCCTAATGACACTAGGAGGACCATTAGAGGAAATTTGGGGTCTAAAATGGGCCTTATAAGAAAACGCACCAACAATAAATTTTGTGAGTTGGAATTCAAGAACCAATAGAATTTCAATAAAATGAGTCAACCATAATGGTTGAATTGACATATTTGTCATAAAAGAAAACTACTTTTTTTGTTCGTATTTTTGACATATCTCCCTGTGTTTTTACTCAAACATCAGGCGGCAGAGCTTGTTGGATGTAGAATTTAATTCCATATCCAACGAGTACCCACACTGCATACTTTTGACGGACCCCGCTACCCCAAAAACAAGAAATGCCTGAAAAAACGTGATGTCGTGTTCATCTCTCTTCTTTGAAAAGATTGTGATGTCGTCGAGGTATACTACAATACTGCGGCCAATCAGACCGCGGAAAGCTATGTCCATAGCCCTCTGGAAAGTAGCTCCAGCGTTTATGAGTCCAAAGGGCATCCTTCTGTAAGCAAAAGTCCCCCATCTTGTTTAGAATGTAGTTTTAAGTCTGTCTTCTTCAGCTACTAACACTTGATTGTAGCCAGAGAATCCATCTAATAAGGAAAATAACTCAGAACCCGAAACCATTTGCAATATCTGTTCCATGGGTGGGACTGGATAATTGTTTTTATCCGAAGCGCGATTTAAGTGCCAAATGGCATGGGAATGGGGAACAAATGAATATTTCTGTTTACCATGTGTTACAATCCTGTGGTGTCTAAGCTGGAAGCTACCCAAGAACAAGGGCAAAATGAAATTCATCTACTTAGCCTCAAAAGAGTTATCTTGACTTTGAAATTTTGGGTTCCATTTTCCTAAAATTGGACTATCATCAATGATTAAAAGTACATATATTTGCCATTATGGAAATCCAGACATCTAGAAGAATTCAACATGTCGGTTTTACTGCTAAACAGTCTATTACTTAAGGAGGAGTTGGTTCAGAGATCTGGGTTCACCAGTTAGCCGCCAATTGTTGCAGCTGCAATGTTTCCCAAATTTCTAAAAAAATTTGGACCCTCCTTGTTGATTTTGTTGAAGACTGTTTAGTCTCCACTTTGCTACACGTTTGGATTGTTTGAGGCCAACTGTTTTCTTGCTTTTCGGGAAATTGTTTGTGTCTGCAAATGCGTTGGACTATGGAACTTAGCAAGTTGCATGCTGTTTTATCGCTGTCAAAGCTTGGTCGAGGTTTAAAATGGAATTTTAGCTGCCGTTATTTCGGAGGACAAATAAAGATTGCACCGATGATTAGTTGTTTCTTTCGTCGATCACGCGGTTTTTTGTTTCAAATTTTGGCTTTGCGATGTTTTTTCGGAATGTTTTGACTCTAATTGGAGGCCGTGGGCTGATTGTGTTCCGTTGTTGCGGCTCCAAAGTAGACTAACCGTCCGTCACACTGCTTTTCCTTTCACCGATGTTTTGTTCTATTTTTCTCCGATGTTGACTAGTCTGCGGAATTTTTGACCGTATAACTTCCGCCGTTGCGGCTATGTAGCGTACTAACCATCCGATTTTGTAGTAGATCTGACCTCCGACGTTTTATCTCGCCGACTTTTGGTTTGTGCTCCGGAACCCCTAGACCATGGGTCACCCGCCGTTGCGGCGTTCCAGTGAACTAACCGACTGATGTCAGGTGTTCCGATTCGTCGATGGGGATTTTTATATGCCTGTTTCTTGATCGTTTTCCCGCCGTTGTTATGAGCTTGTAACTGGTTTCATGAATGACGGGTGTGCTTTGTTTTTATCAAGTTGAGATTTTCACGTTGAAAACACAGTCCCGGGTTTTTCTTTCAATACTCATTCTATTGGTATTATGGTTTATGTTTTATTGAAAGTAGTCTAGATAAATGATGAGTTTTTCGTTTGATCGCAGACAGACATAGGAAATTTTCTCAGATCCATTTGAAGATTACTGCGGCGAAGAAGATGTAGCTGGAGGACAAAGCATGCTAAAGCATAAAGAAGCAGAGTTGTTGCTCGAGGAAAAGAAAATAATGAAGGTCTGAGATGAAAAAGGTCTCAAAGGGACCAAGGAGTTGTAGAGTGTAATCATTAAAGAGCAAAGGCTCAGGCTTGGGCAGTTCGTTGGTGGGCAACCCAAAGGTTTTGAGCTGGTTTTTGTATAAATATACGAAAGTTAGAGGGAAGAAGGGCTTTTTCCCAGTGAGACTTGTGAAAAACTTGTTGTAAGAGGAACTATTTCGTTTTGCAAAAATATAATTACAATTTTGCCTGTTGGAGAAAGAGCTGTGTGGTGAAATGAACAATGTTGAAAGGGAACTATTACGTTTTCAGCTGTGTTTCATTAACTGTGAGATCGTTCTAACTTTCTGAACCTATGTTCTTGTATGAATGTTCTTTGGTTTATTTTATGATAATTTCCACTATGAGTAATGAATGTTTTAACAAACAACGAGCTCTCTTGTTGTGCATATCTCTATTCATGTTTATGTGTTTTGATTCTAAGAACAACTATCTGTGATTTATCTTAACATATGAGTAGTAATACATTACCCATTAATTGATAATCTTGCTCCCTAAGGACAGCTTAGTTAGTCTTGTTTTTTGTTGTGTGTGATTTAGATGCGAGAGAGTTTAAGACGAGAGGTAAGAACCTGTGCATCACATTGTGACAGCTCCTCGAATTCTTTATCAATCTGCATGTAAAATAGGCACTTGCACATCATACTTAAAGTTAAAAAATACAAAAATATACACGGTGAACCGAGTCCCAACCAGTAAGACCCTTTATTTTTGTTACTTGACCTACGGTAGCCGGACCGCAAACTGGATGGATTCCCCGTACCAAACAGTCATGGGCTAGTTGGGAATGTTGACTGGGGAGAATCCCTTGCTGTTGTTTCCTGCGATTTTCTAGGCCTCAATAGGAGGATAGGGAGACACATGTATGTAGACTGCATCGAGCTATTTATGGGCTCAAGTAGGCACCTCGAGCATGGTACTCGAGAGTAGAGAACTATCTACGAGAGATGGGATTTCGGTGGAGTGAGGCTGACCACAACCTGTACTTCTTGACAGGTGAGGTGCCTCTCATGCTGGTCTTATATGTGGATGATCTCTTTTTGACAGGAGATGAGAGGTTGATTGGAGACTGCAAGTCCAACCTTGCAGTGGAGTTTGAGATGAAATACCTTGGGTTGATGCATTACTTTTTGGGCTTGGAGGTTTGGTAGAGAGATGGATGCTTCTTCATTGGATAGGGGAAGTATGTAGTAGAGATCTTGAAGAGATTCAGGATGGAGGACTGCAAGCCTATGGCCATACCTCTAGTTTCCAACTGGAGGAAGATTGATGCATTGGGGTTAGACAGATTTGATCCTACCTTGTATCGTTAGCTTACCGGATCGTTTATGTATCTTGTCAACACTCGACCAGACATTAGCTTTGTAGTCAACTCTTTCAGTTAGTTCATGGTGGACCCTCGAAGAGTGCATTGGACGGATGCAAAGCACATACTTCACTACATCAGAGGTACAATAGAGTATGGATTGGTTTATGAACGCAGGGGAATGTACAGTTAGCAAGTTTCACAGAGGTTGACTGTGCAAGATGTGTAGAGGACCGGAAGGGTACTTTAGGTTGTTGTTTTAGCATTGGGTCAAGGGTTGTCTCTTGGTTCAGCAGGAAGCAAAATTTAGTTGCATTGAGCTTGGCAGAGGCCGAGTACATGGCAGCCATTGTGGATGCTATTGAGGGTATGTGGTTGAGGAAGTTACTTTCAGGGTTGTTCGATTGTGAGCTAGAGGCTACAGTAGTTCACAGTGACAATCAGAGTGGCATCAGACTATCTGAGAATCCAGTGTTCCATGACCGGAGCAAACAAATTAACATCAGGCACTACTTCTTGAGAGATTGTGTTCAGAGAGGAACTATTTGGTTGGAGTACATACAGACAGATGAGTAGGTGACAAACATTTTCACCTAGGCACTTCACAGATAGAGTTTTGTGAAGTTCAAGGATATGTTAGGGTTGCTACCGAATCCCTTCCTCGTTGAGAGGGAGTGTTAGATTAGCAACAAGGAAGGTCTTCCTGCATGCAAGTGACCTTGCATGCAGAAGTCTCTAAAACAGGAAACCAATTGTATTCTAATTTGATTTTGACTTAATGGAATCATTTTTATAAAGTGAAAAGTGAAATAATTTAAGTGATGGCTAATCTAATCTTGGCCATTGATCTCACTGGAGGATCACATCCATTGATCCATAGTGAGGGTTAAGGTTTTTGCATAACCATTGAGTTAAAAGGAGATTTGGTGGAGAGGACACATGCACAAGAGAGATACAGATAGAGGAGAAGTCAAACAAAGAAGTGCTGAGAAGCCAGAGAAACACTCATCCGGGAGATTTGCAGAACTACTAGGCAGAGCGTTAGACCACACATATCATGCATTGGGAGGACTGTGCAACAACAGAGGAGGTCCGTACAATTGCAGTACGGATTTCGTACTGTTGACGTCATCTTGTACAGATCCGCACAATTGGGGCCGTACTGCTGACGAAGAGGTCATACAGCTTCGCGGGGGCTGTGGCTTGTTGCTGGGTTTGCCCAATGATTTTGCAGAGGATTGTCTTGCCAGGTTGGGTGGATTAAATTGCTTGATTGTAACTTATTTTCTTAATAAAAATTTCATATGTGACTGCTGCATCAGTTTTCCCATCTTGGGTTTTATCTGGGGGTTTCCATACCCAAAACACTGTGTCTATATAGTATGTGATGTTGTGGATGTTTCTCGGTATTTACTTTTCGCTGCAATACTAGTAAAAGAAATTAATGTGTGGTTTTTCAGCAAACAATTAAATATGCTCTGTAGGCCTAGTTTGAATTTTAAACGAAAATTTACAATAACCTCAATGAAGAATTCTCCAATTATTTTTAATAAAATAGGCTAATTATTTTCCCTCAAATCTTAGGAAAATAATTAATAACCCAATAATGCTTCAAATAACACTTTGAGGTGTCCAATTGGCCTCCAATTGACTCGAGTTTGATTAGGTTCGAACCAAATCCGCTCGTTTTGAGGGCGATCCTAGTCAAACTTTCGATTTTTCGAGTTTGTCTTGCAATTCCTGTTACACTGCCATAACCTACACAATCATTAACTAGGTGATAATAGTTTTTGGATTTTTATTGGCAAATTTTGTCCATTTATATCTTTTACTTGCATAAAGCTCATGTGTTCAATTTGATTTTTTGAATCAATGGATGTGAGAGGCATTGTTCATCGACTAATCTTAAAATTTGACATTTAAACACAGACTAAAACACCAAACTTGTTGGGCACAATGCACACACTGAGAGGGGGGGTGAATCAGTGTGTGAGCAATTTTAAACCTTTTTACCTTTTTTTAATCAATTAGAGTATATCAAGCATTATGTTACCAGTCACATCATTATATTCATCAGCTAAATCAACCATAATAATCACATCAAGAGAGACACAAGAATATATGTAATTTTAATCTTTATTTATGGTAATGAAAGACCACAATCTTCTTGATTACAATCAACACCAACTGACGGAAATAGCACCAACTATTGTAACAAGACCCAGCCTGGTTTTCTTAGCTCCAATTAAGAAAGGGTTGAAGAGTCCAAATCTCAAATTTGCAAGGCTTTGCTTGCCAACACTTTTATGATCAATCAATCATCTGTTGCATCCTTCTTTGCTTGTCAATTTGCTCATCAAATCTGCTGGTCAATCTTTGCTCAATACTGTTGGTCGATCTCTGCTCAATGCTGCTGGTCAATCTCTGTTGATCACTTTCATACAATCATCCTCTAGGGAAGTCATGCATCAACATCATCATGTATGCATCATCAAGGTGCACAAGGCATCATCAATATCAACAAGGTCTATCAAACATCAAGGTCCAATTAAGGTCTGCATCATCATATCATGGCATACTCATAAGGCATCATCTTCATCATAAATGGATCTACATCACTATATACCAGTGTTATCGGAACCGGCAAAACCGGCCGGTCTGACCGGTTCACAGGGTCAACCGGTCCGGTTCATAAAAAAAATTTGCAAAACCGGAAAATGGACCAAACCGGCCTCTGAACCGGCCGGTTCCATACGGAACCGGTCAAACCGGCAGTTTTTGTTTTTTTTTTTTTTAATTTGCAAAACCGGAAAATGGAAAAAACCGGCCTCTGAACCGGCCGGTTCCGTACGGAACCGGCCGGGTTGGTCCATTTTCCGGTTTTGCAAATTTAAAAAAAAAAAAACAAAAACTGTGCATATTTATTCTTGGCTCAGGCAGATTTATTCTTCTCCTGCCTTACTGAGCTACAACATCACTTAAAACTGTGCATATACATCTGCCATACCTCATCACTTCTCCTATTCAAGGGAAAGTTTCCAGTGTCTCTTAAATCTGTGCTTGCAAAGTTGTGATAGTTCCAATAATGGCATGTCTTTTTTATTTTTATTTTTATTTGTTCATATGCATACATGCTCATGGATCTATACTGTTCATGCTTATAAGCCAATAATGTCCTGTCATCAAAGGAACCTTCTATGTCAATGTTGTTCATGGAGCAACTTCCCAATTTACTTCTGCTCACTAGCCAACAGTCCATGGAGAACTGTTCCCCAAACACAATTCTATACTCAATCAATCTTTGACTTTTAGAAGTCATTAGTCTTCTCTCAATCACAATTCACTCAACTTCTTGTCTCAATCAGACACCATTAATTCTGAGTCAGACTGATCAACATTCAGTCCTTTGGAGGGATGCTTGCAATTTGGATCTTCAATGGCATACCCAAAATGTTGTCACAATTATGGAGAGTGCCCAAACTTCATGTGCATATCGAATTGCCACGGTATGTTTATTGCAAGGGAGATTCCAGTGTTGTCTTTCTGTGCATGCTTAAGCTTGTGGCAGGATTCAATCTTAGCCTTTAATTATGTCAGCCAAAGCTATTCACAAAATGTATATAGAGATCAGAAGTTCGGATGCCAAAATGTTTAGGATGGCAGAGATCAGACTTCAACTGTATTCTGCTTATGATTCAGACCCTTCTGCTGACCTTAAAATTGATCTTTGGATACTTGAAACTTGATGAAGAGGATGAGGATGACGATGAGGAGGACGATGATGAGTAGTAGACTACTAGACTCTAGTAGTACTAAGTAGTGGCTAGTAGGGTAGTGCCATATGATCACTTTATTGTTATTCATTAGTACTATGGTTTATTTTTGGATTGTAGGGGCCATTTAGAGCCTCTTTGTTGATGTACTTTGGTTCAGAACCTCACAGATGTATTGCACTAGGTGCTATTTTGGATATTTGCACCCATATTTGCTATATATATGAGAAACTTTGCATATTTGTGTATTAATGGTTTGGATTCATATGTATGCACATGAATATATATGTTTTTTTACAAAATATGAATATTTTATGTATTTTTTAGTCAGCCGGTTTTTTACCCGTTTTTTTTCCGGTTCCGGTCCGGTTCACATTTTGGGCTTCGCCGGTTCGATGACCGGTCCGGTTCTGATAACATTGCTATATACACATGTATCTTCATTACTGTTCACTTCACTCAGCATCCTCCACTTCATCATTATCCACTTAGTTCATCAAAGTGTAGCATGCATCATTATGTCATCATCATAGTGGAGTATGCATCAACATATCATACTCATCATGGAATATAAGTCTTCACACCTCACTGAACATTTACCACTGTATCACTGTATTACTTTACCTATACTGTAGACATCTACCACTGTATGCATCACTACTGTATACTGTTTATACACCACTGTATACTACACTGTTGTTCACACACATGCATCAAAATACCATCCTCATAGTGATCTTACCTTTCAAGCTTGACTGTGCATAGAATGTATGTACTGTAGAAGATGTCAATTCCGGTCATCATCATCCTCATACTTGAGCAAACAAAGCCAATCTCAACTATAGTCTGTTTATCAAGTTGCCACTGTGGATGACTAGAGTTCTCGCTGATTGTGGATATATGCTGTTGAAAGGAATTCAACACAAGTCCATCCTCAGACCAAAAAAGATCACTGTTATGTTTCCAAAAGGGGTATCTCCAAACTCATACTAAGTAGCCATCATCGAACAAAAATCAGCATGTTCATGCAATAAGAATTCAGATTGTGTATAACTGTAGATAGCATCAAAAGATTAACTAAAAAAGAATAGTCCTTCATGTGATGTACACCTCGGATCTCCTCAACCATTGCTGCAAAAATTCGGGCCTCCAACACTTCTACTGCTGCAAACAAATTCGGATCTGTGATACCACCCAAACAACTGTTGACTCATTCAAAAGAGAAGTCTGTTGCCACTTAGTTCTAACTGTTGACTTCACAAAGATTTATTAAAATTTAGGGTTGTTTGTATAGTTGGGCTATGTGCTAGTAGCAAACCCCAATCAAGTCCAAAATGGACTGTTGTGAACAAGGAATTCGGGACTGTCATAAAACCCCAAGCAAGTCCAAAATGGATTGCAACGAACCACCCAAAAGAAGAATTCGGGTCTGCGAATTTCTACTGTTTTGGCTGCTTCTGAATTTCCACAGTTAATGTTAAGCTAGCAAGCTTACTTCCTCAGTCAGCGAGATCATCAATCAAGCGAGTTTTCTTCTCTCTCCCTCGTTGGATGTCCATAGATCAAGACCAAAAAAAAATTGTTCTGCTGCTCACACCAAAAACAAATCTTAGTCCACTTCCTCAATAGGGAGCTCCTCAGTCAAGCGAGTTTTCTTCTCTCTCCTTCGTTAGATCTAATATGAATGTGAAGATGACTTGTATTTATACACTTTGGTGTTGTCGACTTCATTGGATTAGGGCCGACTTCAAGGTGAATGAGATGTGAGTCTTGTTATTTATTATTATTTTATTTGCACATCTTTGGATATGACTAGGTTGCCAACAAGGAGAATGACCATAGTATGGGTCATTGACCTTCTTAGGCATTTTAACCATGTCCTAGGTTTTATGATTCCTTCAACCCTCAAAGGACCACATCAAGTGCAAGCAATGCGCTACATGACTTTTTCAACAATGACACAAGGGCATCAAGGTCTTCATCACCTTACATCAAGGGTTCCAAGTCTTCATCAAGCCATTGAATGTGATGTACACAACATCTTCACCCCTCCTTCAAAGGTACAAGGACCATCAAACCACCATGTGTGGGTCCAAAGGCTTCTTCAAGGGGTTTTACACATATCCCCTTCGCTGTCAAGGCCACATCCTCCTCATCCTCCCTACTAGTAGAAGCATTGCACTGCAAAAGACCCCTCTGAGTCTCCTCCTGAACAAAATCATCACAGACCCTGTCCCATGTAGGTAAGTTCTCCCTAGCCACCAAAGCCTCCACAAACATAGCCCAAGGCTTTGAAACCCCATTCAAAGCTGTCCGCACTAGCTCTGCATTAGGAACAATCTCCCCAACTGTTGCAAGCTCATCTCTCACCTGAGAGATCCTAGTAAGATAAGCCATACAAACCTCTCCTTTGACCATCTTGATACTTTTAAGCTTCTCCCTCAGAACCATCTTCCTATTCTCATTATAACTCTGAAACAATCTGGTCAAAGCACTCCACATCTCATGTGCATGATCCTTGGCTGAAATGTGTGGAATAACATGGTCTTTAGCTTCTCCCTCAGAACCATCTTCCTATTCTCATTATAACTCTGAAACAATTTGGTCAAAGCACTCCACATCTCATGTGCATGATCCTTGGCTGAAATGTGTGGAATAACATGGTCTTTAACAGCATCCAGGATAATCCTGATGGCCTTAATGCCCTTCTTCTCAAAGGCAACTAATGCTACTGGATCAGTAGTAGCACTAGGAATGACAATGGGGTGAGCTGTAGTATGATTGGCTACCTCATCCCACAACTCATTTTCTTTCAACACAAGCAATATCCGGGCCTTCCATGGGAGAAAGTTCCCTGCCCCATCTAGCCTATCCTCAGTTCTCAGTCCGACGGAAGACATTTTTCTCAAAGAACAAGTTTCAACAAAATGGTACTACTGTCACAAGAGTTTTTCTGAATTCGGGAAATGACTTTTCTGTCTGCAAAACTTAGTTTTCTGCCCCACTCAGCTCGGATACCATGTAAGTTTTTCACAAGTTTCAGCCTCCGGTTTAGAAGCGAAAATATCTCAGTTTATTAACAAACCCAGAAAATGTAAAGGCTGGAAATAATCATAAATTTTCAGACTTAAAAACACTGCTGTAATTTCAATCTTTTCATGGACAAAAAATAAAATAAATGCACACCATTCAACACACAGTACTTCAAAATTTTTGGTCAATGGCCTTGGAAAAACCCACAAGGGGAAAACCAGTAAGAGAGAGAGAGATTTATTATTTTTCAGGATATTTTTCTTTTACAGCAATATATAGAAAATATCAGACCAAACTTATCTCCACCTGGAAGAATATTTCTGTCTCGATTCTTGTGCCCAACAGCAAAAAAAACAACTCTGATTTTTCTTGCTGAAACCACCTCGAAAATCTTGTTGCTGTACGACAGCCTGCTGTATGACTTGCAATAAATGCCTCGAAAATTGTGCCAATCTCTGCCTCGGTTTTTGTGCCCGATTTTCGCCTGGGAAAACATGTCCAATTTTTTGCCTGTACCTTTCTCGAGAAATGTGCCTTGTACGGATCTGTACAGTATGGGCTGCCTACAGTAAATGCAGCCTCTCGAAAATCGTGCCCTATCCCTTGGCTCAAAAACCATGCCCTCAGCCAGCTGCAATCTCCTCCTCGGAATGCGTGCTGCAAATTTTTTCCTCTTGCTCAGGAAAAAATGGAAACTTTTCTCTCTGCTCTCTTTTCTCACTTCAATCTGCAAAAGTGAGGAAAATAGCCTTCCCTTGCCTTTTTGAGAGAACCTAGGGTTCATCTAATTTAATGATGGAGATTAGATTAGATTGATGGATGAGATTAACTGCTCCTATTTAATTCTCAAAATATTAATTTCACTCATCCACTTAAATTTATCAAAAAGTGACTTTATTCTCTAAAGTCATTAAATGCTTCACTTAAGTCATTTAATGCAAGGGTCACTTTATTTCCCCTTTTAAATGACTAAGGCTAAAGTCACCTATGGGAACACTTTCCTAGGTACAAAATTAACATTAATTAAGTTAATGTCATTTCCTTCAGCTCTCTTTCAATCAAATCCAATTGAACTTACAGGGAAGCCTCCCCTGGCTTTGAGAGCTGGCCTAAAAGCAGGAAATTAGCACTGTGGTGACCGTGGTGCTTCTTTCCAAAGTTGCTCTTGATAACACTAGGGATTAGGACTTTTCCACCTAAATATTGAGTAAAGCTGTAACAAATTGCATTATATGATCTAACCTGTTTTTTTTGTTAGATCTTATACTAGAATTATTCTTCCATTTACGTTTGAGTTTCTCCTGTCTGTCTTTATTCAACTTGCATGCATGTAATTTATAGTTATTCTTCTTTGTTGTTATACCTGGCTGTTGAGTTTATATGTGGGTTGGCTTGTAACAATTTATTTCTGCCATGTCCATCAACCGCCCAATTAAGTAGCTTGGATCTTTTTTACTATTTTCATTTTATTGATATATTTTTCTGTGATCCTGTTTGATACATTCAATTAGTAATGCACTATTATATTTCATAATGAATTGCAAGTGAACAAGTTTTACTAGGCCATTATCTGTTATTGCCAATTAAAATGTGACCTTTATTGTCCTTTTCTATTTCTCCCTTGATTGGTGTTTCCTTTTTAACCATTAGAAATTCTATTACTGCTGGCAATATATGGAGGGTTGTGTTTTCTGACTTCATTCACTGATATCTATGTGCTCTTAATTGTCTTCAGCAGGTTCCTAAAAGGAATGTGGTAAGAGGAATCACAAGATGTCCTCAACTCTTAGGTTATTCACCTGACAAACTAAAATTGATGTTGAACCAGATAAATGGTCTTGGTATTCAGAGCAAGACATTGGCTCGTATTACCGCTTTCAGTCCCCGATTGTTGTTGAGAAGGCCACAAGACTTTAGTAAGGTTAGTATCTTTGAAATCTGTTCTTTAATATTATGGGTTTGTATCTTTGAAATCTGTTTTGTATCTTTAAAAGCTGCAAATATTTTGGTAGAGAATCAGTTATTCCTTTTGATCATAAAACTGATATACTCCTGCAAATAAACCATATGTGAAATTTCGCTATTTTTCTGTGTGATCAGATCCTTCCCACCTTACCTGAATCCTTTTAGATCCATTGTAGATTTGGAACTATCTGGGATCCATCACATATTTGTATCATATCATATCTTTCTAATATTTTGTCATACTTGTATCTGTGTCCATATACATGCAACTTGGCCTGTCACTGCACTAGCACTTTCAAAGACAAGTCCAATCATGCAAGTACAAACCCTAGGGGAACTTGTGGACACCACCCACTGTCAACTTGGTGATTAACCTCATTACAATTGGTTGGCTCTCCTCTGACACAAATCTGTGCTTGTAAAGCTGATATAAAAAAAATGGATTTGTATAATGACAATATTTTTAGAGTTTAGATATAAAGGGAGAAACTCAGCCAGACCTATTTTGCCTTGTCCTTTAGGCATATAGACACAAAAAGCATAATTTGATGAAGAAGCTCAAAATGAAATTGATAAATTATCAAAGCTATGTACATAAACCATACCAATAAAATCAACTACATGATACATAAGGATGAATGAAAAGTTTATAAAGACACCATTCCATATCCATTTAAACATCAACCGATATATCCTGGAACCTGTAAACACCAGATTTGACCTTATAAATCCAAGTCTTAATCTACAGTACATCTTTGTGGATATCATTTGGAGTGAGTTCATTGTTACAAAGTTCATCATTCAGCATCAACAGTTCATGAGTACTCCTATCACAATTCCTATTGCTACCCGAAATAGAAGTTCTATCCAGGATGGGAGAGAAGAAAGTAGCTAAGGTCGTGACTGTTGTCACATACATAGTAACTGGGCTACCATTGTTCCTGAGCAGTCCTGAGCAGCTCCTTGAGCCAGTCCTTTACTATGAGATCAACAGAGGATGAACTACCAGTTGATGATCTCTCTCCTTCAGTAGATATGTGTTACCTACTAAGTCATGCTTGGTTGATTTTATCAAGTGAGCCGGCAAAGTCGAACAAGCATAATTGTTCACTCTTCAGAGTTTAGAATGCAGCTAGGCTATTTTCTGGGATTTCTTTTTTAATTTTCTTGTACTAGATGTTCATACCCACTTGGGGGATTTGTAATAAATGTCCTAGCATGGCGAAGTATGTAAAAGACTCAGTCTCCTAGACCTAGACATCAAACCGACTAGCCCAAAGTGTTTTTTTCCTTGGTAATTATTTGTTGTTGAACAAACGACTAATAATTTTTGAGTTTTTCACTTACACCTCCTAAGTTGGGGTTGTCGTCTTGGTGGTTAGGCCTTAGGAGTTTATTAGAGTATATGTGTCAATGTTTATAAACATGCTAGGCATTAATATTGAGTCGTATGGACATGTGCTAGGTCCCCCTAAGGTTTTTTTCAATTCCGAGAAAAGTAAAGTTTCCCACAAAATTAAGCCATTTTTAATGGTTTAAACGAAAAACTTCAAAATGTAATAAATGTTGGGTTTGGAGTCCGTTTTTGGCGTGGGGATGCTCGCTTTCACACTCAAAGCATCCTTTTTACCCCAAAGGCCACTTTTCCTGTGTTTCGGGCGGCTAAATCATCCCGTAAGGCAGTATTTCTCTAAAGGAGCTACAAACTGTCATTTTAATGCTAATAATGTGACAAAATGGCACATTTCAAAATGAGTGGGGGCATGCTAAATCATATTTTTGAAGTCAAAGTAAATGTGGCATCATTCCCACTGGTGAAAGGCGACTTAGACTTCGAGTAAGTTATGAAGTTTAATGTGTTTTGAGACCCCACCACATGGAGCTTGAATCACCCTCACGTCAATTGTTCACCCATCTTCTCTTGAAGTCGCACGGTCCCATGTTAGTTGGCAAGTGAGTCAATCGATTGGCTTGGAGTTTTGTGAAGGGTGAGTCACCCAAAAATCATGGCTTATATCTCCAGTTCATCTCCAAAGTAGATATGCGTCATCTCCTTAAAGGTTCGTGCGTGGGTGATGGTGGCATCATGCGAATGGCATGGTGAAGCATCCAAGAGAGGGTGCATCTCTTTATCGAGATGTGGCACCCTCTCCTTCCATCAAACTCCCCTTCAACTCCACTCAATCCCTCAATTATCTCATGAACTCGAGCTCCCTCTGTCAGTGTAGGTTGCATCCCCCCTTGGCCAGTTTGGCTATAAATAAAGTGGTTCCTCTCTCATTCAAGCGAGTTCGTGTTGAATCAGAGAGTGCTTGCCAGATGTATTCTTGTTGTATCATTGTTCTTTGCATTGGAAATAAAGAAGCTTTGGAGGCTAATGGTATTGTGCTTTTTTGTGTGGATCATGTTTGTCATGGTGTATTGAGGTAACATGTTGTAAAATTTTCTCAGAGGTCTCCACTCACTCTGAGAAGTTAGGATGATCAAACTGATTACAATATTCACTAAACCAATATGAAATATACTTTAGAACTTGTAACACATGAAGATCCTTACTCAACTAGGAAATCACATGAGATATTGAATTTTACCTGGAAACCCCTATGGGGAAAAACCGGCAAACTATGGGGCTTTCTACTTCTCGAGCACAGAGAAAATAAATAAAGATAGAAGAGATACAAAATGAGTTTAGATCCAAATGGATGAACTTGAAGGGCCAAGGCCCTAGATCTGCATGCAGCTGCAACTACCGCCCCTTTGGACAATGAGCCCCCAACAACACACCCTCACGCTGGATTTCTCAATTCTGCTCTGTCAATCACTGAACACTGTTTTGTCTCTCTATCTCACTGAAGAATGCACTCTCAATTGTCTGCTCTGCTCGGATCTGAAAGTGGGAAAATGTTCCCCAACACTAAAAACGTGCCCCAACAGTACGGTTGTGTCCTCACTCCTTAGAGGCACAATTCAACAGATCTGCTATCAGTCCGACTCTGACTGTTTGCAGAATGTCTTTCCTCAGTCACTAAGAAAAACCCACAAAAATATGTGCCCTCTCTGTCCCCTCGGCAGCTGTGCAGCAACTCCCTCATGTCCCACACGTGTGACGTGCTCCTGCTCACGTCCTCCACGATCTGGTCATTTTGCTGCCGCTGCTGCTTTTCTTCAGACTCTGAAGAAGCCTAGTGGAGACTCTTTCTCTCACTGCTCTGATGATGGATCTCCTCACTCTTTCAGAGTCTGATCCCGCAATCCCTCTAGAACAATTCCCCAGCTATCTTGGATGGTACGTCCTTCTTTGGTCAACTACTACTCTGTCATGTCCCAAATTTTCTATTGGGTCACAATGGCCTAATCACATTTGCCATATTCATTAGAGTTTGTCAAATTGATGCTAAGGGTCAAATAATTGCCGAGGAAAATTACTAGTTTCCTAGGTTGGGGGTGGAAGATTTGGGATTTGGAATAAGGGGGATAATGAATGATGTTTGAACATTAGAATGGCATAAATATCTAATAAAGGATCTAAATAAATAAATACAAGAGAAAATTGAAGTGGCAATGGAGCATGGAGACACATGGAGACTATGGGGCCCACACAAGCTAGAATTTATGTGCCACATGGCATCCTCTTGCAATTTCGAATCCATGGGAAGCCTAAATGTTCTTGGATGAGTTAGAAGGCTAATATACTTGTCCATATACATCATAGGTCGAATTTGGAAGGAAATGTAACTTACATGGGAGAGGAAGAGTCATTTTGGAGCTAGTGAGACACTTGAACTAAATTCCCTAGCTCTATGACAACAATGATGAAGATGCTATGACACCTATGACACATCAGATCTGAAGGCTGACATCTGACATGTCAGGTCAAAATAGAGCATCCGAGAGGGCGCTCATGTGAGTTGGGGAAGCTCAATGGGTTCCTACTGAAATTGGGGCTAGATGGAAGGCTAGGAAATGGAGGACACATGGCAAATCTTGAGCCCACACTCAAATTCGAATTGACTTGAGTTTGTGGATGGATTGCTAACCTTAGAAGGCTAAGGATGTTTATAAAATACAAGAATCAACCAAGAGAATAGCTTTTGTTCATTTGTGAATTGTGAGAGCTAGTGGATGACTAGTTTTCTTTCCTTAGCCAATTTCGAGGGTGAAATATTTCCATCCAAGTTGGTATTTGGAGAGGCTACTCAGGTTTCATGGAGCTTTAATGGAGTTTTATTTGTAGGTGTAAGCTACACGACAGCACGTGGTTTATTCTATTGCAACACTTTCTCTCAACCATTTCTAGTTTTTATTGCATATTCTTGCTCATGGAGGGATTGCGCTTTGGGTGAGCTATGATCTCTTTGGGGAAGCTCCTAATGCCCCATTATTTTATGTTCTGATGTAAATGCTCTGTATTTAAAGTTCAGAACACTCTCAGGTCGAAATACTGAAAGATTTCACGTAAAAATGTTAATCAATGAAGAAATAGTGCCATTCCCCTACTATCTTGTTGTGAATCAATTTGATGTTGATGGATTCGAATGGATAAGTAAACTGTTGAATTATTGTAACTTCGAAGAATATTCTTAATGTATTTTATTGATGTAACCTTTCAGAGATGTTATTATTCCTCCGTCAGGATGATATTATTGTATTAGGTTAGTAGAGAGTCATGAGGAAAACCCTCCGTTGTAAGTTGGGTCATTGCACCCTCCGGAATATAACATTAAGTTGTTTTGAGTCCTCATAGAGAAGTCGGCCCAGTTAAGCTTAGTGGGGTCGACTTAGTTGAGTGAAAAGTTAAGTGAGCGGAAGAATATAAATAGAGGGAGGCGCTCCTCATTTGAAACACACAGACACACACTAATGTAGCGCATGAGAGAGAGAGAGGCTTATCTGCAAGGGGGAGAAGGATCAGTCTGAAGTCTTATCGTTTATCTGTTTGATCATCTATATTGAGGAAGCTTTTCTTGCTGGTTTTTTCCCTTTATGGTTTTCCCAGGGTAAATCTATGTTGATCTTGTGATACTGTTTCTTTTAGTGATTATGTATGCTATTATTATTGTGAAATTGAATTGAATGCTGATAATCTAGCTTAGCATAGAGAATCTTAACATGGTATCAGAGCTAACATGAAGAGGATAGCTTTCACAAGGTGAAAAATCCCTCTCTCCCTCTCCAACAAGAAATTAGGGTTTTAGAGAAAATTTGATTTTTGAAGATCTGACTGTGTAGAAAGTTGTGCCCTCCTAGAGCGCATCCAATGAGCCTGAGATCGAAGTTTTTGAGTGGGTAGATCTTCGGGAAAGTCAAACCCTAGTTTGACACTGGACCAGAAAACCAAAAAACTGCACTACAGAATCTCGCAAGTCAGATTTGAAAGGTGAAGACTTGAGATCTCCAGAAACCAAGCACACCAGTCAACTCGCCTCAGTCAAGCACATCTCCTGGTAAGATCAGTTTCTCATTTAACAGAATTTCAATTTTTTTGTAATCTCCTGACAAGATGGCCCTAAGCACCAAGCTTGAGGACAAACTAGAAGGCATAGAGAATCACAGAGCATGGAAATACATAATGGGCCTCATTCTCAAGGAAAATGATCTTGAAAAATATATAAAGGATGAAGTTGCAGAACCTGAAGAGGCTGAAGCTAAGGAGAAGCACAAGAAGGATCTGATTAGGGCACAAAGGATTATTGCTGACTCTATGAAGGATCACTTGATCCCTCAAGTGTCATCCAAGAACACTCCGAAAGAAATGTATGATGCCCTAGCAAGGATGTATGAAGGTAGAAACATCAACAGAAAGATGAATCTAAGAGCTTAATTGAAGAGCACCAAGATGAGTCATGGAGAATCCATCTAGGACTATTTCACAAGGGTCTCCCAGTTCAAGGAACAACTAGAAGCCATTGGAGACACCCTTGATGAAGATGAGTTAGTTATGACTGCTCTCAATGGTCTCACTAGACCCTGGGAGTCAATCATCCAAATGATGTGTGCCAGAAAGGAAAGCATGCAGTTTGATATTGAATGGGAAGATTGTATTCAAGAGGAGGCTAGAGTGGCCAATAGAGAAGCTCTACTGAAGGAAGATGATCAAGCCTTAGCCACCCATACCAAGAGGAGTCAACCCAACTTCAAGAAGGGAAACCCCAAGGAGTCTCAACCTCCCAGAAGGTTCCAAAGAACAAGAGAAAGTCTCCCAAAGATGGACTACTCCAGCTTTCAATGTTTTCATTGTGATAAGGTAGGACACATTGCCAGAAATTGTCCTTTAAAGAGAGAAGAATACAAGAAGATAAACAACAACAAAAGACATCATGCACATCTAGCTGAAGATGAGGATGAAGAAGAAGAAGAAGGACCTCAGAGAAAGCAAGCAAAAGAAGATGCAGAGGAGTATGTATTATTCTCTGCACTCTTTGGGTCTGTAACACCTAGAGAAGACACTTGGCTTATTGATAGTGGTGCTTCAAAGCACATGTTGGGACAAAAGAAAATTCTGTCAAAACTTGAAGAAAAGAACTCTCCTCAGAAAGTATCTCTAGGAGATGACTATCAATATCCAATCAAAGGAATTGATGAAGCAAGCTACAAGCTTGATTCAGGAAATCGCCTGAAGATAAAGGAAGCTTTATATGTACCAGGTCTAAAGAAGAATTTACTTTCTATCTCAGCTTTAGATAAGAAAGGATATAGAGTTGCATTCATAGATGGCCAAGTACTCATGTGGCCCAAAGGAAAGACAATTGAAGATGCAGTTGTCATCGGTGAAGAAGGAGGCCTGTATAAACTCAAGGGACATCAAGAAACAACCCTTGTTCATGAGACCGCTAACCCTAGTGAACAGTGGCATAGGAGGCTTGCCCACATAAATTACAAAGCACTACCTCATGTGAACAAAGTAGTGACAGGATTACCAGACTTGAAGATCAGCCATGAAGGCATTTGCAAAGGATGTGCAAAAAGAAAGAATATCAAGAATCCATTTCCAAAGAGAAACAAAAACTAAAGGTACGTTGGAATTAATTCATTCAAATGTATGCGGTCCAATATCCTCCACATCCTTGAGTGGTTTTGAATACTATATTACATTTATTGATGACTATTCAAGAAAGAATGGATATACTTCTTGAAAGCAAAGAACGAAGTGTTTGAAAAATTCAAGGAATTCAAAGCCTTGATAGAAAACCTTTCAGACAAAAGAATCAAGCAGTCCGATCAGACAATGGCACAAAATATACTTCAAAAGAATTTGAAGCCTTTTGTAAAGATGTTGGAATCAAGAGGGAACTAACTACTCCCTACAATCCTCAACAAATGGTGTTGTGGAAAGAAAAAACAGAACCATCATGGAGGCAGTGAAGACAATGATATATGATCAAGATCTTCCAATGCATCTATGGGCAGAAGCAGCAAGTATCGTTGTCTATGTACATAATCATTAGAGGAAATTTCAACTCAAAATGGGCCTTTTAACTCTAATTCAAATTCCATATCATCATGTGTTAGCCTAAGTCACCTGACACAGGGACACGAGACACAAAGGACACGAAAATACGAGAGTCCGACACGGACATGGTGACCCTCGGATGTATGTACAGTAGTAAAACCTATGATGATACTACTTGTACATGAGGCATCCTTTTTAACACATGCTTTATGACGATGATGACGAAAATATGATCATGATGAAGATAGGATGGTGTAAATGAATAGGGATGATAATTTGATAGAGATGAGTAGTGGTTTATGCAGTAAACAATGAAGTGTGTCCAATGACACAAACAATCAAACTTGACATGATGAAGAGCAGGTGTTGATGACTAGATTGAGCAAGCAGAGAGTGTTTGGTCATCAGTACTTGACCAACAATATTGAGCAGAGATTGACCAGCAGTACTGAGTAGAGATTGACCAAACAAAGTTGAGAGCAGATGAATGAACAATGTTGATGAGTAGAGGTTGATAGGAAGAGATGGTTTAGTAGCAAATTGATGACAATCAGAAATTGGCATCAAGCTTGCAAGTGGAATCTTGCACTTGAGGATTGTACTCCTCAACCCCTTCTTAGTTGTAGCTAAGAAAACCAGGCTGGGTCCTATTACAAGAGTTGGTGTTCTTTTCATCCCTTGGTGTTGATTGTAATCGAGAAGATTGTAGTCTTCCATTACCACAAATAAAGATTAAAATTACATATATTCTTGTGTCTCTCTTGATGTGATTGTGCTTATAACTCATGGTTGATTTTGGCTGATGAATATAATTTGTAACATAATGCTTGATATACTTTGATTGATTAAAAGGAGGTAAAAATGTTTATATTGCTCACACATTGATTCAGCCCCCCCCTCTTTGTGTGGCCAATGTGTCCAACAGTTAGATGGTTTTTCGGGATACAATCAAGTACACATTAGAAAGGAAGACAAGGGAAAACTACATTTACCACTCCTTAGGGAACCTATGAATATATACGGATGCCATTTGCTTTATTGAATGCAGGATCCACCTTTCAAAGTGCTACGGTGTTGATTTTTCCAAAGCAGCATCGAGAGCCATTCTCTTGGAGAATGCAAACATTTGGTCAAGGAGCAGGATGTAGAACCAGTCCAGCACCGGGGGAACTCAGCCTTGAGATGAGTAGCCATTCTCTTAAATGGGGACATCTGGTCAAGGACCAGGATGTGGAACTAGTCCAGCACTGGGGGAACTCAGCCTTGAGTTGAGTATCCATTATGTTGAATGGGAGCATCTGGTCAAGGACCAAGATGTGGAACCGGTCTAGCACTAGGCGAACTCAACCTTGAGCTGAGTAGCCATTCTGTTGAATGGGGACATCTGGTCAAGGACCAGTATGTGGAACCAGTCTAGCACTAGGGGAACTCAGCCTAGAGCTGAGCGGCCATTCTTTCAATGGAGGCACCTGGTCAGTTACCAGGAAGATGAATTAGTCTAGAACTGGTGGACTCAGCCTAAGGTTGAGGGCCATTCTCTGGGAGAATTGAGGCGCTTGGTCAGTTACCAAGTATTTGACATTGGGTCAAATTATGTAGCCTATTGCTGAGGCACCTGGTTAGTTACCGGGACATCGGTATAAGTCCTAGACCATGTTGGATTTTTATCAAATAGGTAATATTATCTAGGATCTTATCTGAGAGAATAACATGCACAACAATCAATCACAAGAGACAATAGACACAAAGATTTTCCTCGGGGAAACCATAAAGGAGAAAACCCCGCAACTTCCTCAGAGATAGAATGAGCACCAATGGCAGCAGTAAAACCCAAAGACAGAAAGCTGATCTCCAACAACTGTTCTCTCTCTCACTTTGTAAGCTCCTCTTCTTTCATCTATGCACTATAGCTGGGTGACTGTGTGTAATAAATAGAGAGGCTCACTCTCTATTTATACTAGTTTTCGACTCGACAATTACTTACCAGGGCCGACTTCTCTAGGAGAGTCTAATAACCCTAGTGCCCCACAACTGTGGGGACTTTACCCCTGACTTACAAAGGAGGGTTAATTACTATGACTTTACATGACTTGATTACATTAATGATTCTCTCGATAGGAACATCAGGGACCAATGAAATACAATATATAAAATATACAAGTGAATACATTCCAAAGTTACAAATACATCAACACTCCCTCTTAACTAGGAAGGTATTCTCTTTACACAATACTTCAGCACAAGTCTTTGTCACTGGATCAAAGCTGGATCATCATCAAAGCTAGATCATCACTGGATCATCACTGGATCATCGTCATCATCACTACTTTCGCTATCTTGATCAAATGGTGCTATCTCTCAATTCTTCTTGTCATAGGAAGTTCTATAGAGCCAGCCCTTTTTCATGTTGGTTGTAGGCCTAGCCTCCATGTAGGTCTTCATCTTCTTCAACACTTATATCTAACCATGGGAGGAACACATCTAGCATCTATGTCAGAAAGGCCTGCCCAACACTTACATTTGACCATGGGAGCAACACATCCAGCATCCATGTTAGAAAGGCACGCCCAACACTCACATCCATTGGCATGGTAGGACACACCATCTACCATCCGAGGAAAGGCCCAAGACTTATATCCATTGGCATGGTCGGACGCACCATCTACCATCCGAGGAAAGGCCCAAGAATTATATCCATCGGCATGGTCGGACGCACCATCTACCATCCAAGGAAAGGCCCAACACTTACATCTACTGGCATGATAGGACACACCATCTATCATCCAGAGAAAGGCCCATTACTTACATCCACTGGCATGATAGGACACACCATCTATCATCCAGGGAAGGGCCCAGCATGTACATCCACTGGCATGGTAGGACACACCATCTATCATCCAGGAAAAGGCCCAACACTTACATCCACTGGCATGGTAGGACACACCATCTACCATCTAGGGAAAGGCCCTGCACTTACATCCGTCGACATGATAGGACACACCATCTACCATCTTGGGAAAGGCTCTGCACTTACATCCACAGGCATGATAGGACACACCATCTATCATCCAGGGAAAGGCTCTGCACTTACATCCACTGGCATGATAGGACACACCATCTATCATCCGGGGAAAGGCTCTGCACTTACATCTGACCATGGGAGGCTCCGCGTACCACCATCTCAGAAGGGCTCACAGACTCATCACTTCCCCTTGGAAGGAACCTCGATTTGGAGAACACCAAGCTTCTCCCTGAAGTACTCAAACTTCACTTTGGCTAATGGCTTGGTCAACACGTCAGCTATCTGCTCGTCCGTTGCAACAGACTGGAGCTTCATTGCTCTTCTTTGCACCATATCTCTGATATAGTGATATTTGATCTCGAATCGTCGTCACTTGTTCTTCGAAACAAGTCTCATCCTTCTTTTCTTGTAGGCGATTGTATGCGATATTTCCTACAAGTCAAATGCATTAGTTGTATGGCTAGAAACATTTCATAAGGCATATTCATAATGGCAACTTCTTTACGCATAAAGATATAATCATGCAACTATTTTAGCCAATACAACATTCATCCATATCTCACGGAAACTTTCTAGATGCCTTCCATCTCTACCATGACATCATTGAGATTGTGCACTAATCCAATATGTCAGCAAAAAGGTTTCATTCTAGATAAGTAGCAATGAAGAGTTGTATAGCACAATCGGCTACTTACTTACCCATCACATGCATAATAATTCTATACAGTCATTAATGCAAACATTCTATCATGCATAACACATCAACTGAATATAAACAAGTGCATAACAAAACAATATCATGAAATAACAATTGAATAAGTATCTTTTATTCATTTCGTGGGTAGACTCCTTCTTGAGCCTTCTGCTTCATCATCTTCTTCATTCATGACATTATCATTTCTTATCCAAATGCTAAGATGGATAAGAGGTTCTTCAAGAATTGAGTTCTTCATATTCCTCATTGCTTGAGGGATCTTTTTTGAATCGTGAGAGCTTGATTTTCAGTTGCTCCCATCTTCTCTTTCTCTTATTATGAGCCGAGCTTCATCTTGTGTTCGCTCTTCCCAGAGTCTGTTGAGGGTAATCACTTCCTTCTGGCACACATTCCTCGAATGAATAAATAAATCCCATGATCCTGGGAGGCCATTCAAGGTGGTTATAACCATATCTTATTCTTCTTCGATTGCTTCGTCATAGCATCGAACACTTCTTTTTGGTGTCTTCTAGGCTGACACATGAGGGATGAGATGATCTTTAATAGAATCTACAATGATTCTCTTGACTCTAGCCTTGGCCTCATCTCCCACTGGCTCCTAGACCTTTCTTACTGAAATACTGATCCAAGTCAATTTCTTCAAGGATCATAGAGGTCTTATACTTCTTCCGATTTATATTCTTCCCTTCAAAATAGCTTGGTCAATGAATCAATCATCTCTTTAGGTGTCTTTAGAGAAGACACTTGTGGTATAAGGTGATCCTCTTGGCCTTGACCAAGTTCTTCTTGTGTAAGGCATTAGCCTCATCTCCCTCTGGAACTAGAACCTCTCCACTTATGTAGGTGTCCAATTCATTTCCTTCAAGAACTAGTGAGATCCTATACTTCCATGCTTGGAAGTTGTCAGTTTCACCAAGCTTGTCATCAAGCCAGTGTGATTAGTCATTTTGAAATGAGAACCTCAAATGTAATAGAAAATATTAGATCTTACCTATTTGAAATGTTCGTCCTGGTTCCGGATCTGGCTAATCTAGGGTTTGTTAGAGAAACCTTAATTTTCAAAACTTGGAATCACAAACTTCTGATTGGATAGAAGGATGGTCCTTTTCAAGGCGAGCTGTCCAATGTACTCCTTTTCTGAAAACAGTGGAGGGAAGCTCCCAGAATAGGAAGCCCTAGTTTTTCAATTTCTTCTGCAGAAACGCCTAATATTGTTTCTGCAGTATCTCCGAAAGTAATGCTCCTCGGTATCTGAAATTTTGTACTGAGGTAGCCTCGTTTGTCCTCTTTCAAACACCACAAGTTTTATCAGAATTGGTTTCACCAATTGGGACTTATGATAGTTTTCCCATGGTGACTTAATTCAGGACTATTGAGTATAACAAACTTGTACAGACTGCCACGTGTCACTGTTTCACCTTCGGGGTCTGAAACTTTTACCACAGAAAGTACAGTTCATGCCCTATCTAGAACATCTTGCTAAATTTCATTTGGACCTTGCTAAAATATATATATCTCTCAACAAATACCCAAATGCTACGAAGAAATAAATTTTCCAATCACCATCTAAGAACACCAGATGCAAAGGAGATCCAAGAAATTTCCACAAGAATAGTTTTTCTATTATCCAGATCCAAGAGCCAAAGACCCCTTACAAATGAGAAGCTCTCTCCTTTAAATAGGAATGAGAGAACTGAAATCATAACCACTTTTCAAATGGGTGTCTAAGATTAAAAGATACAAATGTTCTAATCAACGGTTGAGATGAGCTCAACATAGAATACATGAATCAATACAATATATAATATAAAAGCGGACCAAATCACCCTAGGAGAGGGGATCCCACTTAACAAAAATTAAATGAAGCTCATGGTGGGTTAAGGGAGTGTTAACTAAGTCCCCTTGGGTGTCCCCATGGCACAATAAAAATAATATAATTTTTTAATTGCAAAATAGAGCCTCTTTGAGGAAATCGTGAGCCTCCAAAAGCTCCAGAAAATAATAAAATATGCCGAAAAATGGATGTTGGCCCATCTAGGTGTTGCAACTGCTGGAGAAGGAGTGGAAGGCATCACACTCATCATCAGAACTCATCCAATGCCATTTCCTTGCCTCAGTACCCCAAATCGAATTCTTCAGTAGCCATTTTAATTATTTTTTATCTGCCTCGGGAAACGTGATATGCCCAAAACAACCTCCTAGGATTCCTGCGTTATCCAACTGAGCCCACCAGGCTCTCTGGGAGAGAGTTAATATGGTAGAAACTAGTGGTTGGACTATCCTCTCCTTATACAGCGTCCTAGGAGATCCAAAAAATCATCTCCTTGCTTAGATAGGTCATCCAACATGGCAAAACTGCACCAGAATAGTACACTGAGCCAAATCATCTCCGCAACTACCCGGGATTGAAAACAAGCTCTCTCATTGGATTTAGGGAGTCCAAATCCATTGAAGTGCGTACTCACACATCCTATAGGTCTCTACATGATCATCTACAATATCTAATATACCTAGATAGACAAAATAATAATCTGTACATGACCATATAACCAATAATATAACTCAGACTGACATCCATCTGCTGCAAGTGTTCAAAGGTTAGGTCATGCTCTACAAATCATTCAAGTAACAATTATAACAATTAGCAATCATTTACTGGTGATCTATCAATGAAATATACGGGGTTTCATTTATTTATTACAACCTAGACCAAACTTTCACGACTGTACTCACTTCATAGTTGTAATCAATTTGCGAGTGAAGGGTGAAGGCTAAAGTTCAAAGGGCTAGGCCAAAAAATGACCACCAACTCAACACTGTGACACTTTGGATATGGAAAGGGGATACTCACTCTAGCATATGCCAGACAAGCAACAACAGAGGCAGTGGCAGTATCTCACAAACGGATAAGTTACGTTTAGAGGTGCATATTCACCTTGACAAATGCTCACAATCTGAATCAAATACAAGTAAGGCCAACAATCTTCAGATAGAACTTTAGGAACCATTGCTTTTTGGGCCATTGATTTTCCATAGCCTTGGTCCACATATTTATTATACGGACTTTTATTATTTTAGGCTTTATGCATTCATGTATGTTGAAAAACACTTCTTTTCATGAATGTTTTAAGATATTCATTTCATTGTACTTCAATGCCAATTTCATTAGGCTTGCCTTGCATTCATGTATGTTTAAAAACACTACTTTTCATGAATGGGCTTTTTCATAAGATATTCATTTTATTTCCAAATACATTGTATTGATGGCAGCGCTACTTGTTTCAGGTTTAGCCAACACAACCTAGGCAACTCAGAGCCGAGACACAAATAAACAGGGGAACTTGTCCAACAAAGGCTCTAGTGGGGAAAGGTCCTCCATTCCACATGTCCAATAGTAGGTTGGGTTGAGAACATAACTGGAGGGTAATGGATGGGTGGAGATAGTGAATAATGAAACCAACACTAGCAAGCCAAAGTATGGTTGGAATGACTACCTCTATTCTCCCTACGGAGGGTAAAACCAATGAATATAGATCAAGAACTTCCAGGTTTGAGTAGGGACATCAATAGATAATATCAATACATCCAAGTCCACATATTTATATGACCGCCAGATCATGACACTAAATGCTAATACATGCCACAAGAATGAGTATAAGAGCAATGATAACCATAACATAAGATAATATAAGTTGAGTTATAAACATGTAAATAATCCATCTGAACGAACATATGTCCAATGATAAAACACTGATGCAAATTTGGGCACTACTAACTGCTCTGCAAATGGCTAAATGACTACATCAGTCCTCAGATCTGAGTGTCTTGAGACTCGGTCATGGCATGGGAGAGTACTATAGTCCATCAAATAAATAATGATCCATCATAAATGCTCATCTCAGCATCTGATATGTAAGGGAGCTAGCTGAAAAATGTACTGAAATTTGAAAAATATATTATGGTAGCCCGACTACTATATATGTGATAACATCACGATAGATTGAAACACATTCAAATGAAGTATCATTTCATCAGAGACCTAGTACAGAGAGGTACTCTGAGTTTGCAGTAGATTCGTACAGACGAACAGATTGCAGATATTTTAACCAAGCTTCTAATAACATCGAAGTTTGTGTACTTCTTTGACCAGCTTGGCAGGACAAAGAATACCTCTCTTGCTGAGAGGGAGTGTGGATTTTTCCTAAGCAACATCGAGAGCCATTCTCTTGGACCACTGTCATGTGTTGATTTTTTCCACTGTCATGTCTCCACATTTTGACCACCAAAAGTGTAGACCATGATAAACACCTAGGGGTTCTAAGTGATATTATTTAATTACCCTAGGGAAATTTGCTAAAATAATTATGTAAGAGGCTTATACTAAGTTTGATTTCTTGTCATTTTTAATTATTATGTAATTAATTATGTGGAAAATAAGTTGCCATTAACAGGAGGGCCACTTGGGCAAGCCAACTTGCCAAGGAGGAAATAGAATCTGTCATAGGATTGATGTAATGTTCCTAAAAATGACATGCATGCAAACCCTAAAAGTGACATGCAAACCCTAAAATCTATATAAGAAGGTTAGTTGAACAAAAAGGGTATGATTGTTATTATTCATCATTTTTGGAGACAAGTTTGGAGAGCTCTGAGAGCTATTTAGGGTTGAGGGTGAATTCCTTTGCCAACAATTGGGTTCGGTGGCGAAATCTATCCACCCTAGTCAACTCAAAAGGATAGATCATTCCAATCTATCATCGTGCTTCATGATTGTCAGAGTTTGTTAAGTTTGTATTAGAGTTTGAGTTATTTAGGGCAGCTGGGCGAATTCTCCCTTGGAAGTCTGAGTACAAGGGTGTATCAAGTAGAGGCATCATTCTTGTGGAGCATGGGCATATTCATCATTGGTTTGAGACAATGATCCTTCATAATGTATGTGCAGGGATCTTGTTACTCATGGCTGCATTCTTGAGGGTTTCGTTAGGGTTGAGCAGAGACGTGTTAAGCACTTATTGGACAGGTGCCTTTTTACTAAATTGGGCGTGTTTTTTATCCTTTCTACTCCTGTGTATTCATTGTGAAGGGCATGTTTATTGTGGTTGCAATTGGAGGACTTTACTACCTTGAGAAAACTATATTGAAGATTATAGAGAATGCATGAGTTGAGAAAGGCTGCTACAACACTACTTTTGAATTGCCAAACTTCTTGCTGCTACAACAGATTTACAGTCTATATCGTAGACATTTCAAGGAGTGGTTGTTGGCTACATATTCAAGGGGACATGATCTTTATTCAATCATACTGCTGATTAGAATATTTATGTATATTGGTTTTGTATGCATTGCTGAGCGTGATTACTGAGTGTTGGGTTGATTTGGAAGGAGTTTCTCATTGCACAAGGGTCAAAGAAAAGACGCCACCATCCTCCAATAGACTGTCATCTACAAGACTACCTCAACCAATTTATTCTTCATCATTTTCAGACTTCATAAGCCATCAACAGCCATTGACATTCCTGGCGGAGATCCCATTCTCAACTGCTGCATATAACATTGCATGACTGATATTTAAATGAGAAACAGAGTTCATGGTATTTGGAAATCAGATCTAGTGTTGAAAGCTTCATACTTCCTCCTTGGCACTATTAAATATTGACTAAGCAGCAGTCTTAAAGCTTGGACTATTGTTGGGTTGAAATCCACCACCAAAGGGTTGTCCTACCTATTGCATAGAACGTATATTGCAGTTGTTCCTGCCATTCGACATCCTGTTGAGCGTCTTTGTCAAGCTGGATCAAGTTACTTCAAACCTGACTATTCCTAGGAGCTGCTACAGCCATCACAATACACTTCATTCACTGTTTAAGGTCAGATTTATGCTATTCTTGATTTATGATTAGTGGCTGTTAAAAAGAAGTTATTATTACCAGATTTGAATGAACAGTTTCTTATATATTCCAGCGGTTGTCAAAGCTTGATATTATGGGATTTATGGTTTTATTTACTTCAAATATTACATGCAACTAATGCTGGTATAAGCTACTATCACATAAAACATTGGGAACTACCATTAAATCAAAATAAACCAGCAGCTACAGTAAAACAAGGAAGAGAAACACATGCAATAGCTAGAATCCATTTTGGGATATTGCAAATGACAAAAGCCAAGAAAAGCTGTCAGACACAAAAGAGGCAACTCTGGGCCAAGGTAGGGTGCAGTCTCCATTTGGACACTCAGTCAATGTTTTAAAACTCGGAATCGGTCAAGGGTCAACTCGGACTCGGATTCGGAATCGGTAATGAATCGGTAATAACTCGGCTGATTTGAATTTAATGACTCGGATTATTCAAAAAATACATAAAATAATAATTTTAAAGAAAAAAATAATATTTTAAAGATTTTAATCCATGCTTGCAAAGCATTAGAGACAAAATATCCAACGTCTACTCATGCATAAACCATATAAGTGTGAATATATCAAAATGGCATTGAGTGTACTGTGCAATACATATCTAGAAAAAAAAACATAATCAATGAGGCCTAAATGGCTTGTGGAGTCCAAAAAACAACATGCTATGATGCCACTACATCATATGTCAATGATCATACATCTCTTTTTGTTTAGCCTTCTCTTCAAATTCATCAAACTATTGTTGCAACTTGAACATAATCTCACCAATAAACTCTAAATCAGCTTCCAATGGGGCAATATTTCCTCTAACAACAGCCAACTGTTGTTTAAATCTATTAATGCCCCCTCCTTTAACCCATGTCTTGCAACACTTGCAATACTTTTTCCCTTCAATGACATCAGCATAGATCCATGCCTGATCTTTTCCTTTTGGGGCCAATCTAGAATCTAAATGCAAAGCAAGTCTAAACATGAAAAGAAAAAGAAAAAAATCTTATTATTTTGGCAGCAAACAATAGAAAAGAACACTGATATTTGTCAATTTAATGAGAAAAAAGAAACAATGGCTTGCTAGAAGCTAACATACATCTAGGTAACAGAAAACCGGTCTCCAACAGTCCAAATCCTGCAATCATGTTGATTGTTCTTCACTGTTGGACGCTCCTCTAAGCCTCCATGAATCCAAACAACAATAATGCCAAATGCACACAAACATCTTACAGCAGAAGTGTGAGGCAAATAGAAAGGCAAGGGGTCATCTTATGGCCTCAGGTTATGGTTAGAATAAAAAAAATCTTAAAAATAAAAAATAAACATGTTATTTTGGAGTCTGCATTCTTGTGGGTGTCTGCCACAGCTGACTCGGTTGACTCGGGTTGCAACTCAGTCAACTCGGCCGACTCGGCCAACTCGGACCCTAACTCGGCCGACTCGGACCCAACTCGGCTGACTAAGTATAAAATTGGCCACCCGAGCCAAGTTGCAGGTCGAGTCAGCTCGGCCAGGGGTCAACTCGGCCAACTCGACCAACTCGGACTCGGACTCGGCTAGTTTTTAAAACACTGCACTCAGTCACAAAAGCAGGCAGTTTAGAAAAAACTGTCATAAGGAAAAGCAACAACTCTAGGGCGCAGTTTCCATTCTGGAGTTCAATGACAAAAGCAGGCACTGGAGGAAAAGCTGTCATAGGGAAAAGCAACAACTCTAGGCCAAGGAGGGTGTAGTTTCCAAATTGGATGAAGGTGGATGACAGGGAGACATCTTGCTTATCTCACACATGCTAATTTCTCAAGGAGGGCACTTCATGTGGCTAGGGTTAGGGTTTTAGCAAGGGAAACTTGTTCAACAGGTGGTTGACTTGCCCAACAAGTCACTAGAAGTTTATTTAAAGACAGACGGAGGTCCATTACTTAGTTTGGATGTTTATTATTTTGATGTTGATGAAGCTAAGACTTCGTTGTTGACTTGCTCTTCTTCACACTGTACAAGTTCCCATCTGTGATCCAATTCCTCTCACAACAAGAGGATGATGTAACTTGAGAGATGACCCTCAAGGATAACTTCTGTAGAATAGGGGATGTTGCCCCAAGAGTTTCCCACCAAGCATAGGGTTTCTTACCCCCCCTATCTCTAAACACATCATAGCCTCCAAATCTCCCAGTGCCAGTGGAAAAATCTACAAAACCCTCCTCCGCCTCCTTAAGAATGCCGCTATCTTGAAATAGCCGTCTAAGTGCTATCTTCCTCCCATGTGCAATCTCTGCATCCATGTGAGGCCCCCAATCCACCAGTGAGCCACTCCTGAGTGTAGAACTTGGGGTTCAAGGAGTGGGCCAAGCAATGCAAAGGTGTGCAATTCTTATCCCACCTGGAGATAAGAATATCCCAAATAATGGTCCATAAGTTCTCTGCCGATGTCCCATACTTAGGACATTCATTCTCCATGACAATGGACCTCACGGACTCAATCATGGAATCCCACCCCTCATAAACCTCTGCTAGGATGGGCTGGTCTGTGTCTACAAATTGCAACAAAGAAATGATTGGCTCCATGATCTTAATGCTAAGATCTACCGTGTCCCACCAACCATCATCTAACACTGTGTCCTCCTTCACCTTTTGTGAAGCAGCCTGATCCGTCTGTCTCCAAAAAGCCCAAAACTTTGAAATCACCATGGACCCAAGAGCGGTTTTGACCTCCCTCAACCTCTTGAGCATGATGAATGAGGAAGCAAACCGAGTTTCTCTAATCTTTAGCAATGAAAGCTGTGTGTACTGTTTGTAGATGGTGAGGGCATTTGTGTGGTTTTGTACAAAGTTACGGATATGGCGTGCATCCTCAATAAGGTTGCCAATCCATGTCACATCGGAAGCAATGGCTTTCAATGCTAAATTCAAGGAATGGACAATGCAAGGTGTCCAAAAAACCTGTAAAAGCAATAAAGGATGTATCGACTCTAAAACACTAACATTGCAAAGACCAAATTCAAACAATGAGCAAATTAGAAATGAAAGGTGTCCAAAATAAACATACTTGTGGATATTTAGCTTCCACAATCATGCCAGCAGCCTTGCAAACAGGTGCATTGTCTGTGATGATTTGTACACATGAATCAACACCTACTTCTTCAATGGTTTTGATGAATAAATCACCCATAAATTGTGCATCCTTGTATTTCCCAAGAGCATCCACCGCTTTCAAGAACAACGGTCCATTTTGGGAAGATACTATGAAATTGATGAGTGGATGGCGTGCAGGATCCATCCATCCATCAGAAACAATACTCACACCGCATGAGGGCCATGTTGTTCTAATTGGCTCAAGGATTTTATCTACCTCCTTCTTTGCTTTAACCAACAATGTGGTTCTAAGCTTCTTTGAACTAGGAGGCACATAACCACTTGGAGCTCGTTCCAAGATAGTTCGAACCGTCTCAAAATACAATGGTGACCGTGCAACATTGAATGAGATGAAGTTGAGGTAGAAGAAAAATGCAATGGTGAGGTCTACCTCTTCTCACGCCTATTGTTGGAAAATCCTATCCATTGGACCACTTGTAGATTGCCTCTTTCTTGTTTGATAAGTATCTCCACGCCCATGAATGCTAGGTGGAAATGGAGTCTTGGTGCTAGAGGACTTCCTCAAAAATGGAAGAGAATCATCCTCTTTTTTCTTGCTTGCTGCTGCCACCTTCCCTAAGCCAACATGATCCTCTCTTTCCATATCCCTCCTTTGGTTAACACTCACCGCTTTGCATGAAGAAATCCTACAAGAAGGAAGGGCCAACAAATGGCCCTTAACCCGGAAATATGTGCTCATGAACTCATGCTTGCAAAAATTGCATCTCCAAGACACGTTGCCTCCCCAACCAAGCTTTGCCTCGGGCCCATCTTTCCTTGTCACATACTTCCACAAAGGGTATTTGTTTTCTTGGGCTTGTTGTCTGGCTAAAACAGGGTTAAATGGAGCCATAGAATGAGCTCCACTAGCAATCGATGGAGCACTTGACGGAGGAGGAGAACCGATTGTGCTTGGTGGAATAGGAGGGGAGGCCCTAGATGGTGCATTTCTCCCTTTCCTTTGCCCCCTACCTCCTACCCTAGTTGATTGAGACATTCCTTTTCTTGTGTGATGGTTGAGGTTGCAATCCTCTCCACAAATCCACCGGAATGCACTTGGAATCGCTTGGAAACAATGGATAGCCTTCAAATCTCCTTCAAAACTCCTTCACTTGCACATACAACTCACTCTCAACCAATTGCTTCCTTGCAAATGACAAAAAGAAAGCAAAAAATTTGTTTCAAAGCAAACCCGGATGCCTTTTTCCGCGCTTTACGTGTTCTGTTTTCGGGATTCGTGTCCTGTTTTCGGGACGCGCCATCATTTCGTGTCCGATTCGTTTTTTTTTCGTGTCCCAAGTTCGGATTCGACTGAAAGTCGAATCGGGCACGAATTTTGATCGAATCGTGTCCAATTCGATCCCCACGGGACACGAGGGGCCTCCAGGACGAATCCGGTTTCTCAGGTGTTAGCCAATGAAATTGCTTTAAATTTGAAATACCGTATAGGTCTTAAACATTTTTGAACTCCAGCTACCTCTAAGAGTTCCCCACAATCTAGTGGGAACCTGACTCTTCCTACTCCCGAAATCACATGCTCTATGTCATCATAATCTCTGAAGGTCTTCTCAGGAGTATCCTGAAGGAATATGAATGCTTCTCACATTCTAGTCATATGACTGTAGTGCTTGCAGTCTCTCACCTACTAAGTCATACTTAGTCGACATTATCAAGTGAGCCAAGTGATGAGAACATACACTTGTTAATCTTTTAGAATTTAGAAGTCATTCAGGATTTCTAGGAAAAAATCTTAGAAATGAGGAATGCTAGATACAAAGGAGCTACCTATCAGAGAAAAGAGAAGTCTACACCAACTAAACAATACAAACCTGAGGTAACAATTCCTCCTGTTATAAACCCTCCGGTTGTTATAGAGTCAAAACTTGACATGGGAAAATGGTTGAATGATGTTAAAGTTTCAGCTTATGCTACTGATATCCTTCAAATTCCTGGCCAAAAATAAAAATTGCTGAAAGTTTTAGAAAGTAATCATAATGTTGTCAAAGAAATTGCGCTTCCAAGTAATAATGTCATCCTTGAAGATTTGCCTATTGTGCTCGAAGATATGCCCATAGTCCTTCACAATGTTGATCCAAAAAGGGAGGATCACCCGCCTTTTTATGTATGTCTTTTAGTTGATGATCTTCTCCTTCATAACTGCATGTTAGATTCAGGTGCTTCATCAAACGTAATTACAAGGAAGGTAATGGAATAGTCAAATCTAAGGATCACACGACCCTGCCACAATGTTTGTGCAATGGATGCAAGAGAAGTTGAAGTGGTAGGGATAATCTTAAACCTACATGTAAAATTGGCCAAGTATCCTGACATCGATATGGCAATGGATGTTGTTGTAATCGATGTTCCAGATAATTGGGGAATGCTTTTGTCCAAAAAGTGGGTTGGAACTCTAGGTGGACACATCCAAATGGATTTGACGTATGCAACTATACCTGCATCAGAAAACACTAGGGTTATACTTCATAGAGAAAAGGAAAGAAAGCATCATGTAGAGAATCCTAAGAAGCCTGGAAATGAATTTGTGCATTGAACTGACAATTTTGGAAACTATGCCATCTTGTCCAACTTCATGGCCCCTATTAAAGAAAATATTAAAAATGAAAAGATAGATGAAGTTTGGCAAATGTACTTTGACGGAGCTTATTCCAAAGCTGGAAAGGGTGCGGGCATAATGATTATTTCTCCTTCTAATAAAATATACAACTTTGCTTTTAGATTGGAGTTTGAAGCATCAAACAATGTGGCTGAGTATGAGGCATTGTTTCTAGGATTAGAAACTGCTAAGGACATGGGCATAAAAATGTTGAACATAAAAGGGGATTCAGACTTAGTCATCCTCCAACATAAGAATCAGTATCAGTGTAAAAGTGATAGACTAAGGAAGGATAGGAATGCTATATGGGATACCATGGACTGGTTTGATGCACTTAATCCTCAAAAAATCCCTAGGGAAATGAATGGTTTAGAAGATAAGTTGGCAGTGGCAGCATCCACCCTTCAGCCTTCAGATGAGATGATTAGTTGGAATGGCAAAATGGAGATAAATTTCAGGCCTTCAATACCTGATAATGTAGATCATTGACAGGTATTTAATGATGATAAAAAACTCTTGAGGTTCATCCATAATCTCCAGGAGTTTGAAGGTTGCAAGATCAGTTATCAGCAAGAGGGTAAAGAGTATTAGGAGCGTGAGGATAATTTGAGAAATCACATTCCAAGTAGCCTTATAGCTTTTGAGAAGTTGTTTGACAAACATGATTGTTATAAAAATAAAAAAAAGTTAATTAAATTTGGGGAGTATGTGGAAATAAATATAGGTACAGACAAAAACCCCAAGTTAATAAAAATTGGAAAAGGTACTTCGGAAAAGGAAAGGAACAACTTAATCAATCTAATCAAAGAGTATAGAGATGTGTTGGCCTTTAGCTATGATGAACTTAAAGCTTATCGCGAAGATGAGTTTCAACAAACAATTCCCCTCACGGAAGAAGCCAAGGAGGTCAAACCTTTCCGACAAAATCTTAGGCAAATAAATCCTAAGTTGGCCCCCATTGTTCAGAAGGAACTTCAGAAAATGTTAGCAGCAGTGATCATAGCACCTACAAGGCATTCATCGTGGTGCTCCAACTTAGTTGTTGTTAGAAAGAAGAATGGGTCAATTAGAAGATGTATAGATTTCATGAATCTTGATACATCGTGCCTAAAGGATAATTACCCATTTCCTGCCATGGAAACATTACTTCAAAGAGTAACTGGTTCAGGAATGATGTCCATGTTGGATGGATTTTCCGGATATAACTAGGTGTTAGTAAATAAAGAAGATCAACATAAGACAACATTTACCACACCTTGGGGCACTTACAAGTTTTTAAGAATGCCTTTCGGCTTATTAAATGTAGGTGCCACTTTCCAGAGAGCCATGGACTTTGCCTTCAAAGAACTCATAGGCAAAGTGATCGAAATCTATCAAGATGACTTAACTGTTTTTTTGAAAGAAAGATCTGACCACATAAGTCATCTTAGGCAGGTATTTATGAGATGTCGTAAATATAGCATTTCCTTGAATCCTGCCAAGTCAATCTTCAGGGTTGACGAAGGCAAGTTGTTGGGACACACCATCTCCAAGGATGGGGTCAAGATTGATCTTGAATGGGTAGAAGCCATTAAGAAGCTCCCTTGCCTCAGAATTTAAAAGCTCTCCAGTATCTCAATGTTCAGATAAATTTCATAAGGAGATGCATCCCAAAATTTAGCAGAACTAATGAAACCTCTACAAAGGTTATTAAAGAAAGATGCTAAATTTGTGTGGACGGATGAAGTGAAGGATTCTTTCAAAAGTATCAAAGATGCTATAGCTAGATCCAGTGTTCCACCAAGTTTCCGGGACGGGGGGGCGTGGGTGCGGGGAAACGCACATTGGGGACGTGTAGAGACACCCCAAAATTTTGGGGTATTTTGGGGGACGGGGGGGCGGGGAGGCGCCAAGGTCCCTAACATAGGGGGGTCGGTCTCTAAAATTATAAAAAAGAAAAAAAAAATTAATAAAAATATGAACCCCAACATATAAACATATCAATTCTTCATCCCATCACCATTTGCACACAGGATGCTTATGTTCTCGAATACTTTAATGTAATTTAATGTAATTTAATGTAATCGTTATAGCCAAGCATATCATATCGATGTTTGTTTCTATTTCGTTTTAAAATGAGCATTTAGTGTAAAAGCCTAAAATTTAAGATGAACCATTTCTTTTTTAAGTAAAAAAATTTAAAAAATCGAGGGCAGTGGGGGCCTGTCAGAGCCCCCCATTTTCAGGAGGGGGCATGTGGGAGCCCCCCAATCTGGGAAACTCCTAGACCCGCGTTTCCCCAAGTTTCGCAGAAAGGGGGGCGCTGGGAAACGTTTCCCATGGAGCCCCCCAGCCCCCGGGGCGTGGGAAGTGTAGGGGGCGAGCCCTCGACCCTAGGAGGCGCGTCCCCATGGAACATTGGCTAGATCACTTGTTTTAATCAGTTTGGATTATTCCAAAGAGTTTTAGATTTTCTCTTTTGCCTCGGAAGACACCATTGCTGGTGTTTTGCTTCAGAAGAATAGTGAGGGGCAAGAGCAACCTATAGCCTTTATGAGTTGGGCCTTGCAAAATTCAGAATTGAGGTACACTTCCATGGAAAAGCAAGCTTATGCTCTTGTCAAGTCCCTTAAGCATTTTAGAACTTATGTTGGATACTCTAAAATCATTGAGTATGTACCCCATGCAGCTGTCAAAGACATCATGTCTCAATAGGATTGTCTAGGCATCAGGGGTAAATGGGTTTCAAAGATTCAAGAATTTGACTTAGAGATAAAACCCACTAAATTGATTAAGGGACAAGGACTTGTAAAGATGTTAACTTAGGGGAATGAAAAAGCTTTAGGAATGATTTGTCAGAATAGTAATCCAGAGTCAGATTAAAGTGTATCAGACGAGCTTCTGAGATTAGAGCAGTAGCCTTGGTATTCAGACATCATCTTTTTCCTTCGTAACCTTACATTCCCTGATCACCTACTTGGCCATAAACGTAGAACATTAAGGTTAAAAGCAACTAAGTATTGTTTAACAAATGATGGTCTAGGTTGGAGAAACCCGGATGGCTTGATACTTAGGTGTGTTGATGAACCAGAGTGCAAAAGACTCACGGTTGAGTTCCATGCAGGATTTTGTGGTGGACATTTTGCAGCAAGAACAATCGCCCACAAAATCCTTAAAGCCGGTTACTATTGGCCAAACCTTTTTCAGATGTGCATAAGTTTATCAGAAGTTGCCCTTAGTGTCAGTTGTTCACCGGGAAGCAAAAGATGAAGGCTTTGCCCTTAAAACCAACAGTAGTCCAAGCCACTTTCCAACAGTGGGGGTTGATTTCATCGGTAAGTTCAAAGATAATTCAAGCAATGATTATTCTTGGATACTTACTGCCACAGATTATTTCACCAAGTGGGTAGAGGCAATACCCACCAAGAAGGCAACCGATGCTGTAGTCATGGATTTCTTAGAAGATAGGATTATCACAAGATTCGGTGTGCCAACTAGAATTATCATAGATGATGGCCCATGCTTCAGTTCTTCAGAAATGTCATCTTTTTGCTTCAAGTATGGCATTGTCTTATCGCATTCATCCAACTATTATCCTCAAGGAAATGGTCTAGCTGAGTCAAGTAATAAAAACTTAATGACATAATCAAGAAAACAGTTGGTGATAATAAAAAAACATGGAATAGCAAGATTAAGTATGCATTATGGGCTGATAGGATTACCAAGAAAAGTTCAACTGGGAGAGTCCTTTCGAACTTGTCTATGGCCTAGATGTCAACTTACCAATCCATTTAAAGCTTCCAGTGTATCAGCTTCTTCAGAACTTTATCTTAGATCAGGATGCCATTCAGAACAGAGTTAACCAGTTGATTGAGTTAGATGAGAACAGAAGGAAGTCCCTTGACCAAAGTATTAGAAATTGAGATAAAATCAAGAGGACTTTTGATAAGTATACCAAACGTGGATCATTTTAAATAGGTGACACAGTTTTGTTATGGGACAAATGGAGGGAAAAACTAGGAAAACATGGAAAATTTGATAGCCTATGGATGGGACCTTATATCATTGACGAAATAGTAGGCACTAATTCTTTTTATCTAAATGACCTGGAAGGGGAAAGATTAAGCCTTCCAGTGAATGGCCTTCTGCTCAAGATGTTCTTCACCGAGACGGTTTGATGCCTTTATTGGCATCGATGGTATCAAGGCCTACTTCTAAAACTTATCTTTGCATATATTTTATTTATGTATCATATTTTGTATTATAGATGTTGTATCAGAATACTAACTTTGAAGGTTTTATTGTATATTAGTGTTGTAAAATAGTTTTTCTTTTTGTACATTATATACTAACTTTGTGCAATAGCTTACTTTCCCAGTTGGTTTCTTTTTACACATGGGTCACTGATGGACTTTAGCTTTTGTGCAGGACCCAAAGATTCCAGAGTTCTCACATCGTCTTCTATGATTAGAAGATCAGTCAGAGCATGTGTCCTTAGATGGAGCCAGATGTTACCTACTAAGTCATACTTAGTCAGCATTATCAAGTGAGCCAGGTGATGAGAACATACACTTGTTCATCTTTCAGAATTCAAAAGTCATTCAGGCTTTGTCTGGGAACTTTTTGAAATTTTTTTGTAACACATGTACATACCCCCTTGGGGGAAATTGTAAAAAATGTCCTAGCATTTAATTTTTTATAAAAGGCTCGGCTTCCCAGACTTGAGCATCAAGCTGACTAGCCCAGATTGTTTTTTCCCTCGGTTATTATTGGTTGTTGAACAAACGACTAATAATTTCTGAGTTTTTCACTCACACCTCCAAAGTTGGGGTAGTCGTCTTGGTGTTTCGGCCTTAGGAGGTTATTAGAGCCTTCGTGTCAATGTTTTTCAACATGCTAGGCATTGATTTTGAGTCGTATGGACATGTGCTAGGTCCACCTAGAGTTTCGTCAATTTCCGAGAAAATATATATATATATATATATATATATTTTCCCTTTTTTTAAGCCATTTTTTAATGGTTTATTTAAAAAATTTCAAAATGTAATAAAAGTCAGATATGGAGTCCGTTTTTTATGTAGGGACACTTGTTTTCACACCCAGAGCATCCACTTTATCTAGGGACCACTTTCCACATCAGTCGGGCAGTTGGAATACCCTGTGGGCCATTATTAAGCTAAATATTCATCAAAAGAGGATTTTAATGCTAAATTTTGGCAAATTGGCACCATAGTCAAAGTTTGAAAAAGTGAAAAAATTAAAAAATTAGTTAAAAGGGTGACTTCACATGTGTCCCCTTAAAGCATGCGATCCACTTCATGTTAAGTTCAAACTAAAACTTTGGATATTATGTGGTATGTTATATGGTTTTATTAGTGGGTGTTGACGTCAAGAAGAGGGGACTCATGCTAACATCCAAAGCATAAGGTTGTGATAGCTTATGTAGTGGACCTTATCTTCCATGTTTAAACCTTTGAACTTTGGATATATCATATGGCATCGCATTTGAGTGAGTGGAGAGTATGGCTCGCGTGAGTTGGGAGTGACGTGAGCTTTCATTCTAGTGGTGGATGCTAGCGAATGGGGAAGAGGGGTGAACCCCTCCCCACTTGGTTTTGCTTCACGTTGTTCTTTTTTATCCTTGGTTTATTTTATGACTATCTCATACATTGCTTACATCACCCATTTCCTCATGTCAACATTGGATTCTTCATGCGTGAGGTTTGTTGAAGCTCGCCAATTTGGAGTTGGGTAAGTTAGGTGGTTGTGTTGGCAGTAGATGATTGGTTTGGGTGATTGGTGGGTGAAAAGTGTCAATCACCTCTTCAGTCCCACCTCTGTTCAACTCAGTGGGACTCCTCTTTTGATCAGTTCAACTCAGTGGGACTCCTCTTTAGATCAGTTCAACTCAGTTACACTCTGGGTGTATCTTCAGTGTTGGTAGCCCCACAGGGGCTTGGCTCTGGCTATAAATAAAGCACAACCTTCTCCATTCCAAGCTACATAGAGTTGGATGAAGGGGCTTGCTAGTTGTAATTGATACAATATTTTGTGATTTTGCTGCAATAAAGAAAGCTTTGGAGGCTAATGGTGTGGTGCAATTGTGTGTGGGCCATTATTGTCTAATCTTCATGAGGTAATCTGTGTGTATCCGCTTGAACAAAGATTGCTCCGATTCATTGGAAATAGAGGGCTATAAGTAAGTTTACTTGTTTCTTCTATTTTGAATATGTGTACTTAGAGATCTAGATCTAACATGTTTATAAGTTTATATGCATGTAGTTTTAGTCTCAATTTATGTGTAATCACTAGATTTCATGGGTTTGCAAGTCTTTGAGTGATTTACAGATTGCTTGGTTGGGAAGAATCGTGGATCTAGTTTGACTCCACACTACTCTCGACATCTCTAAACGACATAGTCCCTCGACATCCCACTACGAAGCCTTTTGGCTAGCTCTTTGCGGCAACAAGTCTTTCCTCTCCATATCTCTTCCTCCCTCTAAATTTAAAATTTTACCTGGTTACTTGATTCGTTGTCTTCAGATCTAGTTGCAAGAGTAATATTTTACATAGATCTGAGTTCTAATCTAGATCTAAGCCTTTTTTAAAGCTATATTTTAATTAGATCTAGTCATTAAAAGTCTTTTCTTGCAAGTTTTGTCCAAAAATAGTATTTTAATATTTTTTGTATCTTGCAAAGTCTAAAGATTTTTTTTAATGTTTTCAATTTTAGATCTAGCATAAAGTGCGTATCATATTGGCTGCCCAAAAGGCAAGCCAAGATCCCAAGGAAAGCTTGCTTTCCTTGGTTCCTTTTTGTTCCTTTTTGTTACCTTTTTAACTTAGATTTTTGTGGGTATTTTTTGTGTTGTCCAAAGACACTTCTAAAGTGTTTTTGGGCGCTTTTTGCTGACATTAGCTTGCTGGTTTTTAGCAGGTCCATTAAAAAAGAGAAGGAAACTCTGCCCGAAAACACATTTTTTGAACATCCAGAGCTTCCAGGAAGACCCCTCCTCAGCCAGGCTTCTTTTCTTCTTATTTTGTAAGCCTTTGGATCCCAGATAAAAAGGCCAAAAGTGCTTTTCCTCTAAAGCATTGTAACCGAGTAATAAAAATAAATTTCGAGTAGGCTCTTTCGAGCCCACTCCCCATCCCCCCAGGGGGATCCTACATTTTGTGGTTTCTTGCACTTTTCCGTTTTTTTCTAGTTTAGTCGTGTATTGCAACATTGTATACTTTGAATTTGCATTTCATACTTTCAATATTCACAAATTCAAAGTAATCATACTACTTACCCCACGACTTCCCGATTGACCCGAAAGGGGAAAGAGATGCGTGGTAGGACTAATTAGATAATCTGTGATTGTTTTTGGCATTTGGACCAAAAGAGACTCATGGAGGTTTTTTTTCTTTTTAAACAAGAACACAAGTTTAAAATCCTTAAAAAATTATTAAGACTCCGTTGTGTATGCTCTGCACTGGCTGTGGTTCGTCCGATCAGCCGGCTGCATAAAAAGCTGTGTGGGTGACTAGAATAACTAGATCTCACATCTTTTAGTAAACCTCCCCAGGCGAAAATCCAACGCCTCAATTTAAGTTGTTGCGGTGGCAAATTACCCAAAGGAAGCAGGAACAACTAGGCAATGACCTCGAGGCACAAGTTAGACTACACCCTTGCGGTGTAGTGTTGAACATTGTCTCCGAGACTCCAACCAGCCTACATATTCTTTGCGGGTACCCGTATCGATTAAGGGTTTTGGACATACTCCCCTCCCCATATCCCCTGGGTATATCGGGAGTCCCCTTCCTCCCTAAGTAATCAACTCATCTCACTTTTACTTAAAATTTGACCAAGAGCACTTGCAACTTCCTTTTCGCATTTTGACAACATTTTCATTTTATGGACTCCATTATTGGCACTGGTCTATTTTTGATATTATCATATGCTTCCATATTCTTTCCTATCAAGTATTAATTTTTATGTTGTGGTGTAATAAATCTTGCAAAAATCTTGGGTTAAATTTATTTATCAAAGCTTCTAGGTAACTTATTTCATCACCATAAACACTAAAGCCTAAAAGCCTTAACAATCAATAGGTTCTACCCCCCTTGGCTTCGTTAGGAGTTGGCCTAAACGAAGGAGTCAAGAACAAGGTGACAGCCTTGACTTCAGACTTGCCCCCAAGGATACACCGAGTGGCTTGAAGATTTCTGCCAGGTCTCTCCTAGGTGTGTGAAGGAGGCAACACAGTCCACAAGCCATTTCTCATCACTCTGCACCTCAAGCTGATCACTCTCATGTCCCTGAACAAAAGAGGAAAGTGAGAACTCCCTCTCAAATCTGTTGGTGAACTCATCCACCTCTTTAGCTGCTACTACTTGCTCATCCCTCTTCTCCTTATTCTTCTTTTAATGAGGGAATTGACCTGCATAATGCCCTTACTCATTACATGCAAAACATCTGATCTTACTCAGGTTTTTCTTCTGCTTACTTCTCTTGAGTTTTTGCTTGCCCTTTGCAGCAAGTGCCACATCTTCCTCTTCTGGAGCTGTAGAAGAAGACCCCTGAATGTACCCTCTTTGGGTTTCCTCTTGTGTGAAATCATCCCATAGGCAATCCCACTTGGGGAGGTTTTCGCTGGCAACAATAGATTCGACAAATACTGCCCATGATTTAGTCACACCATTCAGAGCTTGTCAAACTAACTCTCCATCCTTCACTTTCTCTCCCACAACTACCAACTCATATCTAAACCGAGTTATATGAGTTAGATAGGTGACCATCTCCTCATCCTTGACCATCTTGATGCTCTTCAGCTTCTCAGAAAGCACCATCTTTTTATTCTCATTAGAGCTTTGGTATATTTTCGTCAGAGCATCCCACATCTCATAAGCATTGCTTTTCCCTGAGATGTGTGAGATGACATGGTCTTTAATAGCATCTAGAAGAATCCTCCAAGGCTTAATGTTCTTCTTTTCATAGGCTGCCTTTGCTGTAGCATCTGAAGGAATAGTTACGGGATTTGCAACCGTGCTCTCTACAATGTCCCACAACTCACTTTCTTTCAGAAATAACACAACTTTGGCCTTCCATGCACTGAAGTTTGAGGCCCCATCCAACCGATCCTCCACACACAAACTGTTGGCCATCAACTTGGATCAAGAAATAAACTGTCAAAAAATGAGTAAACACTCATATCTGGCCCTTACATGCCAAGATCTAAAAGATCTATCTCAGAGGCTGAAAGATCTGATCTCCACCAACTCAGATCTGATACCTGCATTGAAGATCTGGGTAGATCTGATCTCTATCTTGCTGAAACACACTAGGTCTGTCTCAAATCTAAACCCCAATAATTAGATCGAAGCCCCTGGTTGATTGGATTTGAAAAAGTCTTCCTAGTTGCACAGTTAGGTGACCCAGAAGCCTGGGAGTAGGTTTCAGCAGAGTTGATTCCGAAACCTAAATGGTACCTGATTTAAATGTGTTAGGGAAGCTACTTTATCAGTCCAAAAAGTGTACTTGATTTCTCTCCATAGCCAGCTGCCCTGTTTGCAAAAGTATCAGACACATTTCTATTTTTTGCCTAGTCTCAAGAGCTTTCTGATTCAGTGCAAATTTACATGTAATATTTTGGATAAAAATTATATCAGAGATAATCTTTTGATCTGATTGCAAAGCAGGGTCATTACAGTAGTATCAAAGCTCTTATTTCATTTTGAAGATTCCTTTCAATTGTTATCACATCTACATTTTTCAGCCAAGCTTCCATGATGTAGCATGCAAACTTGTCTCTTATTGTATTCCGGGCTACTTTTACATGGGGTATCAGCATGGATCTCTACAACTTCATTCGACTTTAGAGCCTTGTTCTTGATATTTTCCTTGCCAGGACTGAGACTCATGAGTCCATTGAGATGATTTTGGTGATGATCTAGTTCATTTCAGCAAAGCAACAGATCAGGAGTTGGTACACATAGTCGGGGCTTATCAGTTGGAGACAAGTATACATGGTGAGATCAGGTATATTTCCTTGGTTTAGTTTTGCTCTGTGATGTATCTCAGACACCTGTGCTTGTCATGTTAGGGCGATTATGGTGACCTATGTTATATGTTCTGTATTGCTCTAACCCGTGTTATGATTGATCAAGGAATCCAATGTGAAAATTGTTGCCCATTCCATGCTCAAACAAAATATAACCCTTAGTGCTAGGTTGGTTCCATTTCATTTGTACCCGTCCATCTAGCTCAACCACTTTTGCTTCTACCCCATGACTATGACTGATAGAGACTGGTGAGATTGAAGACCCTTTCCCCATTCTGACCACTATGTATGATAGACTCCATGTTGCTATGTGTCTCGAGCTATGAAGTATGTGTCTTGGCCAGTGTGGCTGGGTTCACAGGGTTGTTCTCCTTAAGTCCTCAAAACAAGTGCTCCACCATAACAATGTTGCTAAACACTAAAGCATCAGAACGCATTAAAGCTATATCTAAAGGATGCAAAAGTATAGAATATTGAAAAAGGTAGTCGGTGGCCAAGAGATTGAGCATCCATTCCTTGTATAATGTAAGGCTCAGTTTGTCCTCTATAGGGGCACCAGGGAGAGGCGAACCCGTTGGGGCTCTGGATAGCCCGCGGGCAGCGGGTAGCCTCAGTCATTTACTAGAGCCTAGAAGGCTTTCCAGGGCACCTGCTCTTGTAGGATGGCTACTTTTTTATAAAAATTCTGAAAGTCATTAAAAGGTTAGTGGTCAAAGAATGAGTACTCACTCCTTGTATAATGTTTGGCTCAATGGTCCCCACAGGGCCACAGGGTGAGACTAGTCTAGAAAGACTAGGTCTTTGTCAGTACTAGAGCCCAGAAGGCTTCTAGGGCACCTGCCTTTGAAGGTTGACCTATATTTGCAAAAAGGTTGCATAGGAAAACTTACCAGAGTCTGAGGGAAGCATACCCAAGTGCTTCACCCATCTATGAGGCACCTCCATCCCCTATTGTTGTCATACATATGTCACCTTGGTAGAGTTTATTAGTTATCAGTCGGATAGATCACTGAGTCAAAGTCAATCAAAGTCATTTCCCATTTTGCCTTAGCCTGGTTCCTCCCTCATCACCCATCTATAGCACATTGATTACACTTTGTAAGTATGGCATGAGCAAGCAGATTTCCAGAAGACTAAGATCTTTCAAAAGCAAAGGTATATTTTATTATTATTATTGTTGGTCACCATGATTATGAATAATTTACTCAAGTTGGGGTTTGATATACACCATTAGAGCATGTCTTACCTTGTAATGTAGCAGGATCATATTGACATGTTATCTCACCTTGATATTCGGAACTTTGACCTGGTCAACCCAGTTGACCAAGTCAATCATGTTTCCCAAGGCAGTGACTCAAAAATACAACATGGTCTATATTTGTTCGAAACATGCCCAGGACCAATACTGCAGTTTCAGTTTTTAGATTTTGGCCACGGTTCTCCAGAAAAGTGATTATTATCACTTAAATATTGGCCATATGATCTATTTGTATTCCAAATGGCAGTATGTTTGGTTCTCCTAGAGCAGAGCAATGTTCTAGGGGGTATGAGTAGTCACTTATACCATTCTCCTATGTCTCCAGATCATGCAGATGCAGTCAGTTTGCCCTAGTTTTCATCTTGGAGTGAGTTATGATGGATTGATAAGTGTTTAGGGATTGTACCAGTAGAAAATGAACTAGAAATTCACTGAGAAAATCGATTTGGACTCGTGGGTCAAGGAAATGGCTTGGAACTTTGACGGATGATGTTTATTGGCATCTTGGACAATCCTCCAACAATTTTCGGTTAGCAGTTGTCCGAATTATTTATTTATGGCTCATGAGGAAAACCCCCTAAGGGGTGCCCCCCTCTAATTAGCTATTGATGTATTTCATTGTTATATCTTATATTATGAAGTTGTAAAGGGGCCTAGGGTGAATTAAGCCCCTAGTGACCCCCTCCTATGATGTATCATGTCATATCTTATGTTAAGTTGTGACATTTCACTTTAGAGGGGCGTCCTTGAGTAAAGTGCGCCCCCTCTTTGACTTAGTCACTTGATCCATGTATTAGTTGATGTATTTTGATCTCCATTGTGGATGATGTTATAATCTCAACCGTTGGATGATAAACTGAGTTAGGGTTTATGTCTGTCTCAAACTATTTAAGTGAGGTGACTCCCCCCATTGTATTTCATGAGCTTTGGCACCATAATATCAATAAAGAGATTTTTGTGTGCGATTACTTTCTTGTGTATCTTGTGGATGTTCTGATTTGATGACTGGCATTGTTATTCTTCCATATTGAGCTTTATTCGGGATAAGATCTTGCTTTTTTCTTTACCCATCTCATCTGCAGGAAAAGGAGGCGCCCTAGGTGAGAGAGGGCATTTTTGTGAGGCATCTCACCTTCATCTCGGCTCCGGGGTGTTTGGTTTAGGGAGTATCTTCTTCTTAATGATTTTTTATTCCCTTTTCCTTTCTGTATTTTACAGATCTCATTCATTTGTCTGATCAATTGATGTTTCCTTGATCTGGTAGGTTGAAGGGGGCACAAGGGTGACTGACTGTGGCATAACAACATCAAGATCTTACTCGGGAAAGTTCGTTTTGATGGGAGATTGACATTCTTCATCATTTCTCAATGCATCTACAAGTTCTAGGTATGTCTTGCAGGTAAGTTTATCTTCTTTTATTTTTTGTACATTGCATTGCTCATCATTCCATAATATTAAAACCCTCGTTTCTTAGATCTTGAGTTCTACCTTGCGGCGAGCTTCAAGATTAAAAACCCACTTTTGATTTAATGTAAAACCCCTAGATTTAAATTTTTGGCTTAATCGGACTCCATTTACTCAGTCAAAGCACTGGCTGGTTTCTAGAGAAAAAACGCTCTCCTTGGGGAAAGTGGTCTTTTTCGCAAACCACAAACTGGGTATTGTTGGTTTCATCTTCAATTGCCTAATCTTGCACCCAACAACCAATCCGAGTATCGAGTTTTACCTAATTTCGCCATTTCTCCCTAGATCCCAATTTTCCTGCATAAACCCTAGGGCAAAATTGGGGCTTTTCACCTGGATGCTCTGAATCTCTTGATTTTCATTCCAAACTCTAATTAACCATCTAACTAAGAGATTTAGCCAAGTGTTCCTCGCTAATCTGTTAAATATCCGTAATTTTACGGTTTCTTGGTCTTAGGGACGTCCCCTGGGCTTAGTGTTTCATTGGGTCCAAAGTGCCGATATCCTTGACTGGTGTGACATCCGAGTTCTTTCGGAAGTCCTAGATATCGTAGGTCATGACTTTAGATGCATTTCCTCTGCCATCCTGAATAGGATCACCTCACGGGGCATCTTCAAGATTCCTGATAACATCAGTCAAAACTAGTAATTTCCTAGCACCTAGTTTGACAATTTTCTGCATCAAGTCTTTGTCTGGAGTGAGTATCTCTGAAATCTGATTCAGGGATATTACAGACACGTCTCTTTGTATAGTGATCAATGTTACTAATAACTCTGGCATCTTCTATGCATATGTCGTGTCTAGAAATGTTGGAGTGCTCGACTAGAGATGATTTTTTTGTTCTTCCATGTACGATGTCGGTACTGTGTCCCTGAAGTCTAGTATGAATTGAGCGGCATGTTTCTCCAATGTAAACTTTTTGATAGTCACAAGGGATCATATACAAACCCTTATTCTTTTTTGATTTTGTCTGGTCCTTAGCGCGATCAAGTATTCTTTTTAATGAATTAGGCCGAGAGAAGGAAACATCAATTTGTTTTTCCTTTAGGATATTAGCGATCTTGTTAGTGGTCCCTTATATGTAGGGAAGATTAATTGTTTTATATGTGCAATCACTGTGTTCTTTAACAATCCTATTTTTCGAATGTCTATTCGCTTGGGATTTCTTAATGGTCTTATGAATTAGATTCTCATCATAGCCATTCATTTTAAAAACACCTACTAGGTGTTCAAGCTCTTGATCCAAATGAGTTACATCCAAGATACGCTTAGCCCTAACAGCTATAGTATTCATAATACATATTTTATGAGGTGGGTAATGGTGTGAGTCTGCTTGAATATACCTATTTGTGTGGGTCTTTTTTCGGTATACCTGACAAGACAGGGTACCATAAATGTTTCGTGTGAGAAGGACATCAAAAAGGGGAAGATTTCATAAGATTACAAGCCATCCTTCAAGGGTAGGTACCCTGGATAGCCTTGCGGGCCCCAAATAATGACTCAGCATAGATTTGCTGCCAATGAGCATCCATAGCCCCGACGGAGTTGCCACCTCGTTTCCTTGTAGGGGCAAATGGCCTTGCATCATACAAAGGATGAATGCTCATTCCTTGGCCATTGACTAGTTTATTGACTTTCATTTCATTTAGGCCTAGTGTTTATAAACACAACTAATCATAGCTGGCCTTTTGCATCATTTAGATATGTGTTTATGCATTCCAATGCATTTCATTTCAGATAAGCAACTTTAGGGAAAAGTTGGTTTGAGGAGTAAAGGAAACATATCGATTACTCTAGAGCCAAGACAGAAGTAAATTATGGAGTCCATCATGCACATAGGTCAAAGTGGGGGAAGGCTCATCGATCTCATTGGTTCAAGTCATAAGTCTAGGATAGGAACCATAACAGAATGAAACCGGATGTATGGAGATGAGTGAAATGGTGATGCCAACATGTCTTGGGTAAAGGTAAGTCTGTGTAAGGTAGGCAATACTAGTGAGAATGTATAATGGCCTTGCACCAAAGATCCTTTGGCTACTCAACACAAGTTTGAATAGCATTCAATTTAGCCAAATATCACTGTCAATAAATCACGTATAGTCACAATTATTAAAATAAATTGTAAAGACAAACAAACATCTAAATGCATATGTATACTTGCTTTGCCGTATACTTGCCTCTGGGATCATTTATAACTATGTATGGGCAAAGGAAAGAACTGGTTGCCTACTTCGTAAAATGAAGCATGACTAAACCAAAATCATCTCAATGGGGTTGTGCAAGGTCAATCATGACAATGGGAAACTGTTGTTGTTGTCTCTATGTATCATGTACCACTAATGATCATCTCAATGCTGCTCATCATTGTAAAAGACTGGCTCTGAACTAGGACAAAATATGGTATGTTGCATCATGGTAGCTCCAGCTACTATGGATGTGATAACAAGGATCTCGAATCTTTTAGCCACATTAACATTTGTGAAATTATGCTTTGTACTATGGTTTATAGAAATAATTACCTTCTTATGTTGAATACATCCATGAACATGTAATAGGAAGTTGTCACATGAAGTTAAACCCTTATGGATCTCATTATCCTTCTTCACAACATTAACCCACCTATCTAAAAATGTTTTTTCATATTGTTCATCTGGAAGTACCTACATCTTGTAAAGGTTAAGCAAGTTCCATCATATGGCAACATCTTTTCTTAAACTAAAAAATAACTCATCTCTCCACATTTGTGGAAACAATGGCTTTGTCTTTTTTATGTATTTTTCAATGCTACGATGATCCAATTTTCTTGTAAAATGCATCTTGCTTGCTATATCTCCAAAAATGGAGCTAGGGTTTTGAAGAAAACCACTTGCTTTTGAGATAGCAAATTTAAAATGATTATAGCTCCCTCAATATTGCTCGGAATATCTATTATGACCACAATTAAGAAATGCCACAGTCATTCTACATCTATTGGCATTGGTTTGACAAAAATCTAAACACTTTATAAAAATATAGCAACTTTGCAATTAGTGAAGTTGTCACCAGAAAATTTCTAAACTAGTTGATTTTAAATGAGTGATAACTCCACTTCACGGACTCCGATTTGGACGTATTTTTTAAATCATGTGTTTTTCCTATAAGAGCACAAATATGCAATTGATTTCTTCAAGTTCTTTATAGAAAGTTGTAGTAATTGGTCTAAATTTTGCCTTCCTTTTTTCTCCACACAAAAAATATACAAATAGAACAAATTCTTCCAATTTTTTGGCCCAAGAAAGAGCTTTGATACCACTTGTATTGATCCTTAACTTAGAAATTGAATCACAAGAATGATATAGATCCCTTGAAATTAAAAAATAACTAAAACACATTTACTCAAGAATAAACACAAGAAGAACACCAAGATATAGAGATAAACCTTAAGGTAGGGCAACACCATCAATTACTCATTAAGGAAGGAATCACTTTGTTGGCCCACATTTGTTGTTAAACCAGAAGCCTGACTTGTTAGTTTTTGATATAACTGCTAGAGTTAATGGATCCACTGGAGGCTCCTAAACCATGTCACGAGTTTGAAGGATATGCTGACCACCAAGTCAACAATCTTTCCCTCAGCACCAATTGAGGCACTCGACACCAACCGAGCATACTCGAGTCCATGGCTCTTTGGCTTTGATACCAATTGTTGGCCCACGTTTTTTGTTAAACCAAAAGGCCGACCTACTAGTTTCCAATACAACCACTAGAGTTAATGGATCCACGAGAGGTTGTTAAACCATGTCTTGAGTTTTGAAGGAGGTGCTTACCACCAAGTCAACTCTGTAATTTTTCTTAGAGGTCTCCACTCTCTCTAAGAAGTTCAGATATTCAACACGGCTACAATATTCACTAATCCTAGATGAAATACACTTCTATCAAAATTAGAATAAGCAACACTAGCACATCCATACAATTCATAAACAACCAACAATCACACACATGACTTAGAATTTATCCTGGAAATCCCAATGGGGAGAACCAGCTACAGAGGGGCTTTCTACTCTCTTGAGCCCAAAGCAAATATAATATAGAAGAAGTGCAATATGAGTTAGATAAACAACAGATAAACCTAAAGGGCCAAAGCGCTAGATCCGCAGCAGCTGCAATTGTTGCTCTTGGAAAGTGCGCACCTAGCAATACACCCTTAGCTAGAAATCTCATCTCAAACTCTGCCAGTCATTGGATGCTATACTCTCAGTCCAAACTTAAAAGGATGCTTCCCCAGCTCTCTTGATCTGCTCTGCTTTGGAAGAACAATGGCATCCTCAATCACTGAAAATGCCCCCCAATCGTATAGTTGCGTCCCTCCTCCTCAGAGACATGTCCCAATTGTTATGCTCTAAGTCTGACTTCGAATGAACCCTAATGGCCTCTCCTCAGTCACTGATGAAGGACCCTCAACTCTTTGGGCCCTCTCAGCCTCCCACACGTGCCAACATCTGCTTGACGACACCCACACGTGTGACGTGCTACTGCTGCTGCTCACATCCTCTTCACTAGTTGTTGTTGCTGGTGCTGGTGCTCACATCCTCCTCACTGGCTGTTGTTGCTGCTCACATCTTCCTGACAACTTGCTGCTGTTGCTGCTCTTCTGTCTCAGAAGAACCTTTGAGAAACTTCTCTCTCACAGTGCCAATGAAAGAACTCATCAGTCTATGAAGAATTGTTCTCTCACTGCCCTCAAGAAAGCACCCCCAGCTTTTCCAGCAGTATGCGCCCTTCCCTTGGTTCGTGCAACACCGATCCACAATCCTGTGAAGATGAAACTCCCTCTCTTCCAAAAAGCTCGGTAACGCTTACCCTCTGACTTCCTTTTATAAGTCACTGAGAAATTAGGTCTCCAAAACCCTAATTTCACTTTCATGCAAAATTACTCATTTGCATTTTTCCTCGTTAATATTTCAACAAACTCACTCCACAATCCATGCTTGCTACAAATATCACATCAATACTTCACAACATCTCATTGCATTGCTTCTACTTCTTTATATAGTTTTATCTAACCTTCGATGTACTTTCTAGCGAAGGAACTTTCTAGTAGATGGAGCCTTCTAGGTACTTCCCAGAGAAGGAATATTCTAGTGGGCAGAACCTTCTAGTAAGCTTTAATAAAATTATTACTTTTCACCCTAAATGGGCCTAAAATTATAGAGATGGCTTCAATACATAGCATTATCCTCTTGGGTACCTCCTTAGGTACATTGCACACTCGTGGGTTCATTTTTCCAATGAAGAGAAACAAACTTGCATCTACAAAGGCCAAATATTTTATTTACATTCATTTAAATCTTCTTTCGCTTTATTTCTCAATAAAGAGATGATTATAGTGGTGGTCCTAATGTCTCATTAGGTTCTTGCTAGTGGTGGTCCTAACATTAGGGGTTCTTGCTAGGGGTCGCCCTTCCCTTGGTTCGTGCAACACTGACCCTAGTTGTGGAGATCTTTGATAGGTAGGTTGTGTGGAAACTTTGGGAGGAGCACATGAATGGGCATAATGGTTAAGAACATGTGTTATCTCCTTGGAGGTCACAGGTTCAAAACCGGTGGGGGTTAGGGTTGCTCATTGGCCCATCGTGACAAGGCTCGAAGCGTAGGCGACCCATGGGATAGAGGTTCACCTCGGTGGGATTCAGGACGTCTTGACCCTTGCTTAGTCACAAGTTACCGGTATATTTGGCTTGCAGGCTGTTGGATATACTCTTGGGAGGTTGTTGTTCATATGGTTAAAAACAATCATTTCATGTTTAGGATGAGTCAGGCTCCCCTAGTTCTTTTAAGGGTGCTTTTGCTACTTCTTTTGTTGGTACGAAACATGCTATTGCTAATTCCTTTGTCCAAAGAACTAACACTACTTATGATTAGTTTGGTGACAGATTAGATGATGTTCCTTTGAAGGATGTAGAAGTTGGGGACCAATATAAGCAGGAGGCGTAGGATTATTATTAGCCTTTGGACTCTTGGATCTTTCTATTGGAGTGCTAATCCTCTATATTTAGGAGTCTTTGCTACGTGTGCCAGATAAAATGAGTTGGTGACATGTGATCAATACAATGTAATGCTAAATGTTAATGTTAAAGATTAGGTGGTTAAACCACCTATCCAACTAGGGCTGTTATAAATATATTAGAGAAGATTATTTATGTGTGTGAGAGATGTCACATTGCAACATTGTTAATGGAATATCTCTTTTATTTTTTCTCCTCCATTTGTGCACCCTATTTTCCTACAAAGTATTAGAGTATGATATTGAACAGATCTCTGTATTGAAGAGAATCCAAGTGGGATTGAAGACAGAGGAAAGTACAAGAAGGAGAAAGAATATGGGAGAAAAGATGTAAGTTAAATTAGGTACAAACTCTGAAAAAGCAAGGGAAGTTATTGTTTAACAGTTTTGAAATATGGGAAACTATTAGTATTTAAGGCATAAAGTCAAGAGTATTAAAATACAGATCAAGAGTATCACATACATATACACCGAGTTTTTGTAATTTGACATTCTGATTTATTAATATGAAATATTCTCTCCGGAGTTGAGAAGTAATTTTAACATTCTGAAATATCACATTCCCATATTCCCATTTTTGCTTTGTAAAATTATGTCCATTGGATTAAGCTAATTTTATAGCAATAGGACCTTTTTTTTGGTCACAAATCCAAATCGGATCTAGCAGAAATATCACATATGAGAAGAATTTCACCTCGATCCAAGTTCTGTGCATGGTGGAACAATACCCCTATATCACTAGATTTGTTGACCTGAGAAATTTTCTACAAGATTAAATAGCTGTGTATAATTGGTCTTATGGCTTTAAGTAACATCATACATGTCATATGATGATGCTTTTCATCTAAATGTTTTGAAAGTAGAAATCTTATTTTTCATTCAATTGTTCTTAAAATTCTGAGCATCTTTGACATAAAAATATATATTTTCATGGCAATGTTTTTTTGCACTTGTGATTCCTAAATTCTGGACGAATAGCATACCCTAATGTTGATCTCATCTGTATCCACGAATTGTGTAACCTTGCTATTAAATGAACTAAGGAACTCACATTTTATATTGACTTTTCATTATGTTGTTTTTAGGATGCTTTTGAATTCATTAATGATGTCATCCATATATCTAAGAATGCGTATATGACAAGCACCGGCAAGGCAACTGACATGTCTTGTTTGACTTTAATTGGTTATGTCAGGTTGTTTCCTTTATGGAAGAGTTGGGTTTAAATACAAAGAGCATGGGGAGAATTTTGGATCGATGTCCAGAAATCTATGCATCCAATGTTGAATTTACCCTCAGGAGGAAGGTTAAATTCCTCATGGAATTGGGAATTCACGGTCCGCGTCTCCAACGGGTTGTACAGAAATATCCTGAATTTCTAGTAATGGATGTGGATCAAACATTGAAGCCACGGTAAACATTAAATTATGTGTCTCTTCCAGGTTTAGTGTTAGTTTCTTTGTAATTTTCTTGAATTAGATTATGACCAAAAGTTGAATCTATTTATGTTTCTTGTACAGAATGGAGTATTTGGAGCATGTAGGATTTTCAAAGGCAAACATGGTATTCATGGTATCCGGCTTTCCACCACTATTAGGGTACAGCGTTGAAGAAGTCCTTAGACCAAAGCTAGAATATCTGGTCAATGATATGGGTAAATCAATAAAAGAAGCAGTCATATACCCTAGATATTTTAGCTATTCTTTGGAGAAAAAGATCAAACCTAGATTTCGAATCTTGCAAAATCGCAAAATCCACTTTGACTTGAAAACTATGCTTTCCAAAGGTGATGATGAATTTGCTGAAGATTTTTTAGGTGTAGGTCGGATGCTTGTACCTCTCACAAATGATTTATAAATAAAATAAACTAGCAGTTTCTATGTGAATTGGAATTGCTGTCATATTTGCATGAACTGTGATGAATGATGCACACACAAGGAATATGAAAAATTAAAAGCAGAGTACTCGTATGTTGGACATAGTATTGTCATTGATGTCAATTGTAGTCATTATTGAAGGAGCTTTTGAGGTCATGCAATGAGAGTAAGTCAAGGAAACTTTGAAGTGTCAAAGATCAGATTTGATGCAAGCCCCCAAGATGTCCCATAGTCCTTATTGGAGACTGAAGGTTGTAACCTTGGTAGATCAAGAAGAGTGGGATCTTTAGCCCTCTTAAAAGACCTATCCTATAGCCAAGAAGAAGTTGAAGAAGAGAACCTGAGAATAGTTGAAGAACATGTTCAGGTTTTAGACAGTGGCATGGATAGTCCAAGCAAACTTGAGACAGGCTGAGATCTTGAGAAAGAAATCCTTGTAGCCTCAAGGATGAACTAAAGTAGGTTAAAATAACCCTAAACAAGTCTTGAAGAAACATTGAAGAAGCCCTTGAAGTCCATTGAAGCCCTTGAGAAAACTTCTAGTTGGCCCTTTTAAATCTACTATACAAACTAAGTTACAAAAAAAAGAGAAGTTGGCCATCTACAATATGTTGAAGAGACAATATAACAGGTCGTCCCTAGGCAAATTGAAAGAACAGGTCGGCCCATTAAAATATACAATTGTAGATCGGCGACTCGGCCCTATCAAAAACAGATTTTAAAAATTGCTATTTTAGATGTAACAGGTTGGCTCCATGCTTAATAACAGGTTAGAGGTTAGCCCAAGCTTGAAATTATAATTATATTTTGAGATAGGTCGGCCCAGCAATTTTAATTCAGATAGGTGTATAAATAAAAGAACAATTCGTGTCTTTTGGAAGTGGAATGAGTGTGGAGGAAGTGGATCTTCTAAGCAGCGAAGGAGCCGAAAAAAAGAGAAGGCAAAGGGTGTATGCTACAGCGAAAGAAGTGAAGTTTGGGCATGCATTTTGATGTGGAAAATTAGAGACTGTTGGACTAGGTTACCAGGTTACGGATACGGATATGCCAGGTTTTTGAAAAGCCAGGATCCGGATATGGCCAGGATACGTCAAGTACAAAAAATATAATAATATTTTAAAATTTTTAAAAAACATATACAAAGTGTATAAACAAAACCATTCATGAATCACATCACTAGAACTGAAATCATATATAGATATGAACACTGAAACTGTGGAAACTGAAATGATACTTGCCTCATAGAAAGTTGAAAAGGATGATAGTTACAAAAATGAGTAATCAATGATCACTATACTAATATGATAATGTAAAGTATATGAATATCTAACTACATATCATGAAATGGGTCCATATCCTCATCTACATTTTGAATCTCCACATCATGAATAGATGGTGGGGGGTTGGAAATGTTGTAAGTTGTAGAAGAAGGCTGAACTGGTGGTGCAACCTCCTCAAGTAGGTTGAGGTGAGGCATGGCATTCAATGCCATGTTTAAATCAGAAATCTCGGGCTCCACATCCCACATCCTACTTGGACGTTTCTTATACTATGGACAAGAATGTGATAGAAGGCGGAGGTTGGAATGAACATATACAAGGTCCTTGGCCTTTGTTGCTCCCAATTTGTTTCTCTTCACTGAATGGATGAAGCCATATGTACTCCAATTCCTCCCCGCTGATGAGGAACTAGCAACCTGCGATAACAACCTTGTGGCCAAGGTTGAGAAATGAATGCTATCCCCGCCATGGAAGCCCCACCAAGTAATAGGATCAAGATGCCCCCGATCATCCATGGCTAGTGGATCTGAAAAGTTACGAGTGGATTGTACAAATGCTCCAAATTCCTCACGTACTTCCAATGCAATGCCCACATCCCTATATATATTCCTCAAAGATGTCTTATATCCATGTACCACTTCAGAATCCTTGTTTGGGGTTGTCCTATCAGGGAAAGACAAAATTTTGCCATGATAATATTTGGGGTGGAGTGCATAGGCCAAAAGGTGTAATGGTGTGGTCATTTTGTTCCACCTTTGGGTAAGTATGTCCTTTATTTCATTGTAAAATACTTCAAAAGGGTCATTTCCACTTGTCTTGATAATTTCCCTTATTCTCTCTAGCATACTATCTATGTTTTCGTAGACTTCCCCCAAGCAAGGCATATCTGTGTCAAATGTCTTGATCATGGTTAGGATTGGTTTTGTAAACCGCAAAAGATATTGGACCTTGTCCCACCATGCATCATCGAGAATGATAGACTTGATTTTTTGCCCCCTATCAAAAGTGGAAGTCCTCCATGATTCCCAAAGAGGGTCAATGACCATTGCTTGCAATGCTTGGCGGACTTCCACAAGCCTTTTTATGCCTAGAGTGTGGGAGGCAAAACGAGTTTCAGCAAGCTACATAAGTTTTGAAAAGTCAAATCTCAAATTAGAAATGATAAATCATATACGATTAAAATTCAGAAGTCATAATACAAATTGTCAAATAACACTAATTAAAAATGGAGTACCTTCAATAGCTCCAACTTTGCAAAACCCCTATATATGGCTTGGGACATCGAATGATTGGTTATGGACATTTGGATCTCCTTTGATGCTACATATATTTCGTTGATCCACTCAATCTCGACAATCTTAGAAAGCATAAGATTCAACGAATGCACTGCACATGGAGTCCAAAAGATGTGATCATATCGACCCTCCACAATCAACCCTGTAGCTCTACATACCTATGCATTGTCTGTGATAACTTGGACAACATAATGTGGCCCCACACTTTCTATTGCATTAATAAGAATATTGGATATGAATGTTGCATCTTTCTCCACTCCATTGCAATTAATAGCCTTAAAAAACATTGCCCCTTGGGGGCATATTGCAATAACATTGATTAAAGGACGGTTTCTTTGATCTCTCCATCCATCACAAACTATAGACACACCTGTTTCTGCCCATGTATCTCGGATTGACTGCAATTGTCTATCTACAAATTGTCTTTCTGATGTCAGCAATGTGGTGCGGACCTTTTCATACCCGGGGCTCTTGTACCCTTTTGGATCATTTGTTGCCAATATGGGGAGCGCACCAAATTGAATGCTAGCCCATTTGCGTAGATGGAATGGGCATGTTGAATGCTAGCCCATTTGCGTAGATGGAACGAGCTACATGCTCATCAGTTTCTTCTTTGCCTTGGTTATTGAATGTTGTTTCAATAGGTCCCAAAGTAGGCCTTTTATTACTTGTGGCAACAAGTGTAGATGATGGGGCCCTAGTTGTAATATTTTGCACTGAGAGTTTTCCTTTATTAGCATGTCTCCTATCAGCAACATATTGCAAAGATGCTTAGAAAGCAAATTTTTCAGGACTCAAACCTGGTCCAGGTTGGCCATTTAGACCATTTGGACCATTGCATATCAACACCCCTGTGTTAGTTTGCCCAGTGAGATGGCCCTTCACCCTAGTGTATGAGCCATTTCAGATGTCGTTGCATTCACTGCATTTCCATTTATATTAAACCGCTCCCAGGATTTTGCTAATAATTTCTACATACTGCCATAATGGAGACCTTGGGTGTACCTTGAGAATGGATTCTCCTAGTACATTTGCTCCTTGACTTTACTGTTGTGATGCCATGTTTATGACACTATGTAGTATATACATAATTAAGAATATAAAAAGTTAAGTCTTAAAAAAATGGACTATGTTTTCTAAATAAGCAAATGCCAAAAACAAATGAAAAAATATGAGATTGTAACGACACTTTGTCTATACATAGTTAAAGATAAAAAAAAGTTAAAATTAAAAAATTGGACTGTATTCTAAACAAGCAAAAACAAAAATGAGAAATTAGGAGACTGGCTGTCAATAATAATTTGTGAAATAGAGTGCAATAATAATCTGTGTATTCAAGCAAAAACAAATTGGACTGTCCAATAGAGTAATAAAAATAAAATGAAATGTGCATCATAAACAAGCAAAACAAATGGACTGTGTAATATTCCCAATAGTGTTATAAAAATAAAATGAACTGTGCGTTTAAACAAAAAAAATGGTTGTTCAATATAAAAAAAGCAAAAAAAAATGTATGTGCATTCTAAAGAGGCGAGAAAACAAGGACTCTGCATTCTAAACAAACGAAAATAAAAGAGAAAATATTATACTAGCTGTTAGATGTTTAAATATTTAATAAACTAATAAATAATAAATATTGTTTGTCCATATGGCATACACCTTACTAACCTATAGAATTTGACAATTTATTGTAGTGACCCCGTTGTTGTCTAGGTCATGTTGTGGCCCACGTGCTATGATGGTCCAAGGATCGAGACCAACTCAAGACCAAGCTACTGGTTCGTGTGGTCTCGTTGGTCGTCTTATGGTGGTCCAAGACTCACGAACGAGTTGGCGCCTGAGTTTCCTGCATTTTTGTCGGTTACAAGCTTGGTGCCTTGTCGTTTTCCCTTGTCGATTAGAAGCTCTAGTGCATTGTCGTTTATCTTATCGGTTCCTTGCTCGAGGGTCAGTGCTTTCTTTTCACGTGAGTTACTCATTGGAGGTGGGGTAGGGCATACATTATTTGATTTCTTCTTAACCTATGTGTGAATCCTAAACTAACACTGACATCTCTTAATCTATGTATGCACTAGCCCAAACTTCACCTGTCGCATGGTGGATCCAGCTGTAAAATTCGTGTTTCGGCTAAAATTTCACGGGATCCGTTACTTTTAGGTATAATACGTATCTTCGTTTTGGGCTTCGACATTGTCTCATTTCCATCGCGGATCCTGGCGGATCCAGATCGGAACCTTGGATCCTGCAACCCCACCTGACGGATCTAGTAACACAACTATTGGAGCAACAAAGGAGCATGGATCATCAGCTATTCGATGATCTATGAACTAAAAAAAATCTCTACTGAGCCAGTTATCTTATGCAGATCAAAAGGGCACAGAAGACCGAGATTTTCCCTAGCAAGTAAAGCAAATGCATCTGTGGTATATTTGCTCTAGCTAAAGATAAGAAGAGAAAATTCAGGCTTGAACTAATGTAAGTGAAAGATGAAGGTATATGCTCTAGCAAGAGGAGGAAACTTGGGCTCGGCTTACTTCAAGTGCATCCAAGGTATGTAACTCAAGAGTTAACTGATATTGAGTTTGGAATGAGTTAAGTCTTGTAGTGTAAAGTCTCGAAGTATTTGTATAGTGTTTGGAGTCACCATCTTAAGTTAGCTAAGACAGCTCAACGTTAGAGACAAAACTGTTTAATTAGCAGGAGAGACAGAGAAACATTAGTGAGTAGAAGTGCCAAAGAGCAGGGTCATCTATACAATGAATAAGTTGGTTTTGTACTCCTCAGTGATTTGAATGTATTCATGAAGTCAGGGCAAACTTTATGATGTACTTGTGAAGATCTCAAAAACAGCTTTGAAGCAGACTTGAAGTTGTTTCAATGAAAACTTGGAGTAGATCATATTGGACTAAATTTGACCAGAAATTTCTCCTTTGAACCAGAACTTAGAGGGTTGAAGCCCTCTACAGTTGGAGTTGGAAGAAGAAGGGAGTTGTAGCTCTTTGTCATTTGTAGCTGACAAAAGCCAAGAGGTTGAAGCCTCCTTCAGTTGGAGCTCAAGAAACCTTGGAGGTTGAATCCTCCTACTAGTAGTAGTTGGTGCACCTGGAGATTGTTGTCTCCTACATCTGATGTACTTATGGTTTTTATCAATATACTATACATTGAGTTTTCCATATAAATATGGTGTCTACTCTTGTTAGTAAAGCTTCACTCATGCATATGGTAGATTATGAATGACTAATAACACATGCTTGATTAATCATTAATGAAGTGAAAAAGTAGCTAATTGCAAAGATACTAATTCACGCCCCCTCCCCCCGTTAGTATCTTGGTGCGTTCTACATTGTAACTATGTTGAGGAGTGTTTCTGCCATGCTTTGATGTGGGTTTTATTAATTTATTTACTCAATATTGGAACATAGCTATTTCGACATGTATAGTGCACATAATAGGAGATGCCCATACGACTTTCATTGGTATTATCTGTCACAATTTCATTGGTATTATTCTAAGTCATGTAGTTTAGGTTTAAGATTAGCTTTTGGCAATGATTAGGCTTGGTTCAATTTGAATTTTCCAATGATGTTTGGATGAGATTCACCATTAGTAACATCAATAAACATAAACAATGTTAATAATGGACAAAGAAATTGCAAGTATAGACTATAAGCTTGAGCCTGTTGAGGCCTGGAAAATTGCAGGTAACAACAGTAGGAATTCTCCCCAATAAACGTTCCCAATTAGCTCGTTATTGTTTGGTATGGGGAATCCATCCGGTTTACGGTCCGACTACCATAGGTCAAGTAACAGTTAAAATGTTTTACCGGTTGCGGCCTGGTCCGCCGTTTAGGTGTATTTTTTAGTTTTTTATCTTTATGTATGATGTGCAAGTTCCTGACTAAATGCAGGCGATAGAGATTACGATGAGTCATAATGTGATGCACAGGTTCTTACCTCTCGTCTTACCTCTATCACTTCTAAATCACAAATAAAGAAAAACTAACTAAGACTAACTAACCTATCCCTAGGGAGCAATATTGTAATTAATGGTGAGCAATGTATTGTATAACATGAATAAAGAAAAAATACATATAGCTGTTAACATTTATGAATACATGAATATCAATAAACAGATGAACAAAGAGATAGCTCATTGTTAATTAAAACATTCATTACTCAAATACAATTGTAGAAATTTCACAGAAATAAACAGGAGCACATTCATAATATGAAAGAATTCATAAGTTAGAACGATCTCATAGTTCATGGAAACAAGCTGAAACAGAAACAATTCACATCCAACCAGCCCATATCAAACATTTGAAACTCCACGGTGCTTTCTCCAGCTGAAAAATATAACTCTTTATTATAAGATGAATTAGTTCTCCTTACAATAATCTTCCACAAAGATGGTCTGAAAAAAGGTCTCTTCTACCTAGAACTTGCCTATATTTATACGAAAAGAAAAAAACTTTTGGGCTGCCCCTTGTTGCCTTTTGAGCTTCCCCAACCTTTCCTTTACAAACATTTGTTCTTTAGCTTGTGAACAAAAAGATAAATATAATATATTACATTATTTATCAACATTCCAAAACATTCAACTAGGAGGGCCCAACTTGTTCGTTCATGAACTTTCTCCATACATTTGCCTCGGCTGCTATATTCTCAAAACCAGAAGGTTCAAGAAATCTTATAGTAATTTTGTGCTGAGCAGCCTGGGTCTTTATACCCCCTTATCCTGGTAGGAATCAAGCGTAGTTGGTCTTCTAGCAAGTGGATGCTCACAACTGCATGTGCTACTTCAATGTTTAATATATTTTCATCCAAATCCTTGACTGGCTGGATGGCTTGTTCATCTTCGCTGCATCTGTCCTGTAAATGTTTCAAAAACATTTCATGTCATGGCAGTGCTTCCAATCTCTTCGCAGCAGAGGTCTGGCACCGATTATAGGTTAGGAGCACTCTCTTGCAAAATTCAGCGCAGGCACTCTGCGTTTTCTTCACTGTCTTCTTCAATTCTTATGCTGCGTTACTGGCAAACTCAATCAGCTCGTATTCTTGCTTTATTGTCTCCTGATCTTTGACAAATATATTTGCGAGAGATTCTTTGTTTGCTTCTACCCAAGCCATCCTTCCCCGCAGAGTCTCCAAAATATCCTAGGTTCTATCCAAAAAATATGAGGTTGTATTTACAATTTCTTCTAATCTGATATCTATTTGTTGGAATTTAAATCTTTCTTCTGCTATCTGCAATTGTACTTGATGAATCTTCTTTCTAAGCATAGGAGCATGCTTCTTTAAAGGTTCAATATCAACCTTCTGCTCCATAGCTGACTTCAGTGAAGTTGCAAGTGAACTCTTTTGTTCCCCCAAGGCTGCTATTTGAGTCTCATATAACTTAGCCTTCCCTTCTGCGGTGGTCTTTTGATCTTCTAGCTCTATCACTTTACTTTCTAATATGCTCTTTTCTTTATTTAGTTCTTCAACTGATAACTGAAGATGATTTTTCTCAGCCTCCAAACTCTGATATTGCAACTGTAGTTTTCCCAACTCTGCTAAGGTGGCCTAAGAATTCCTCTCTATATTTTTTGCAGATACTACCAGAGCATCTTTATCTGCATGCGAAGTTTGGCATTCTGCCTTTGAAACTTTGACAACACCTATCTTGTCCTCATACTTTCTCTTCATATTTTGGCTTTCACCCCTTTCCTTCTTCAAAGTTTCTTTCAGCTGGGCCACCCTTTTCTGAGATTGCTCGAGGTCAGTCATGATCCTATCCACATTGTCTTCAGTGGCTAGGGTTATAGCTACCCCACCCCTCGCTAGTAATCATGGATCCTTATGTGTACCGTGAACTATTGTTTTGTCAGTTACCATCCTTCCTGGTTTACCCCCAGTGTCCACCTTCTTTTCAGTTCTTTTGTCAATTCTCTTTTTCTCTTTGTCGTAAAATATAGTATTAAAATCTGGTACCTCCTCTCCTTCCGTAGGCATGAAAGGGATCAAATCAATTCCAGCAGTTGACACTGAACCTTCTCCTACTGTACTGCTAGAAGGAACAACAGGCTCTAATGGGTTACTATCAGACTGAGCCTGTTCTTGGTCCGTAGGGTCTTGTCCTTCTAGTGTCTCTATTCTCGATCCTTCAGCTGTCATCTTTGTTTGCTGTTTTTCTTTTTGGACACCTTCTAATCTAAAACCTTCACTTTCTGCCTGCTTTTTTCGGATTTCATCTTCTTCTTGTTTTTTCTTTTCTTCTTCAGCCTTCTTGGCTGTGTCCTCAGCAACTCGTTTCTTTTCTTCCTCTTATTGTCTCAGCCAATTCTCTGTTTCATGTACAAGTCTGTTAGCCTCCTCTCTCTTCTTGTCTTCTTCTTCTTCTTGCCTTTTCAATTTCTCCGCAGCTTTTCCTTTACCACCCACAGTTGTTATTTTTTGCTTGAATCTTTTTCTTAGGGCTGCCATGTTCTTAGCATTGTGGAAAGTCTCCTCATCTTTGTCCCAAAAATCTGTGTATTCAAAATGAACTCCAGCTTCCTTGCAATAACTAGCTACTTTGTCCTTGGAATCATTTCTATGGAAGTTCATTTCACCGAAGTGAAAGTATTCCAATTCCTGGAAAATTTCTACTGCAGCCTTCACCCTTGAAAATTTGTAACTCCCAGCGAAAAAAGGCACTGCAGGATATACCACCTTTTTCTGTTCAAAAAAGAAATTCCCTACTCCATCAATATATAACTGTCTACCAACTTCTTTATGGAGTACATAATCAATATCATATCTCGGGAGCAGAGAAGGGGCTCTTGAACCGCCATACATATATAAGCCATCGTTTGTTAAATAATAACTTCCATATTCTTGCATGACCTTGAAAGCTTCTGCTGACATGCAATTGCATTCTACCAAGAAAATCAAAGTGTATAAAGGCATGATGAAATGCTCATAGATCTCCTTATAATAGTTGTAGTATTTGTGAGCCCAAAATAACTTGTAAGCAGCATATACTGGAGCCTGATCCTTATCCCAATGGCACTTTAGTGCAGGGAAAGGCTGAGTGCATAGAATACAATCGATCAAAATAGAGCTCATGTAGAATTCAGACTTCTTTTGGGACACTCCTCCCAATGCTGCACTTATACAGGCTGACAAGCTATTTGACACTATGCTTGCCCAGTTAAAAATAGTCCCTTGTGTAGCAACATAATAAATAACAAGTATCCAACCCAGCTTAAAACTTTTCCCATTAGCTCTTCCAAAGATTCTTTTCAGCATTAAAGCGATGAACCTATATGGAGTACGGAGAGTTGATGTCTCATACTCTCCAGAAGGCCTTGTCCTAAAATTTCTGCTCGGGATCATCATTTTCTTCATTGTCTCTACCAAGTCCAGACCTAACTCCTTTAACCAACATTCAGTTAGATAAGTCTGTGGTGATGGTAGATGATATGCCATGGATACATAAGCAAGGCTGTATGCGGCATAACATTGCTTCTCGGTATTTGCTAGGATCATTCTTGTTACGTCTGCCTTGGGCAGAATCCAACCTATCACTTCCGAACATGGAAACAGCTCAGGCTTGGTAGCCACTTTCATTAGGGCTGACCTCTCAATATTTGCATATATGTGCATGTCTTGAAAACCAGCATCAGGGACACTTTGGCTTGAAATCATTCTATACACTTCTCCCCACTTGTATTCTAGTTCAACCCCAATAGTAGCTTTAGTGTCTTCATAAATGACTTTTACCTTGGTTATCACTTCTACTTCAGGTTCTTCTTCAGCCACTTGGGCTTTCTTCTTCTGTTTCCTTGGCATAGTGTTGTACAAGAAATCAACCTGTAACAGTCATGCAACATGGTTTCAGTCTAACTATCTCTAGCAACTGGTATAGTGCTAAACAAGAAAACATACAATTATTACCATTTCTTCAATATGCATACTGGAATTCAAAGTCAATACCACAGCCTTCTGAATGAGAGGTTTTAAACAACTTTCAAAATATTTATGCTTCCCAAACCTGCCCCAAAAAATTGCTCGCTCAAACCCTAAACTCTTCCAACTTCACAAAACCTATAAGGGCACCTCGACGAAGGCAAAACTCACCCCGACGTTTGCTTCACCAACACTCTAAAACCCTAATCAGTTGTGCGGCCCTCCTGAATCCCACGGGAAACTACTACTATAGGAGGCACGGTTTTCTAACCCCAGGCTAAAAATGTAACAACCAAGAACAGGGTGGTGCAGACAGCAAAACGCCTGTCTGCACCGTGCCCTAAACCCTTGCAATGCTATCCCAGCTGCACTCATAACGCATAGTAGCGGACAGACTGAAACTCACCGGCCAAAAAGAAACGCTCACAGCCAATGAGATGAAACCCTCATAAAAGGATAAAAATCACCGCAAGGAAACCGCAAAATGCAAAAGAAATCTAACCCCATCATGGAAACCTAACCCTATCCATCTGGCGGTTAAACATTAACAAAACCAAGAAAACCAAAACCGTGAATAGAGGGCCTACTTGGAAACGACGATACAGGAGACCTGGACGAGAACACCTTCCCCGGGCGCAGAGGAGGACAAATGGAAGCTTGACAGCTGCGTAATCAACAGGTCGGGCGACTTCTATGATGATAATGACAAGCAATAACCCAAAACGGCGTTATATAGACCTCGACCGGGACGAAGAACTAGCGGCGGGAAACCTTTTAACCACTATCGGGAGACCAACTCGGAAGGAAAACCGTAGTGTCAGCTACTGATCACTCTATTCCCCCGGTGAACTGCTTGGGCAAGACATCGGAAATTGGAGGCACTAATGTCATCAGTATCGAAAGGAAGAATACTAAGCTCTGTATCAGCTCGCAATTAACCTTCCGCAACATCAGACGGAAAATAGACTAAAAACTCCGGTTTGATCCGGAAAACCAACCTGACCGCGAGATTTGCCCACTTAAACGGTTATCGAAAAAGGATAGTTGAAGGGACATCCGATTCGTCGGATCCACTTTGTACTAAAATGCCGGAACCTCGGCAGACCAACTCCGAGAGGATAGACAAACTCACTCCCGACGACGACTTTGATCTCGGAAGGCTCCCGACAAAACCCATCGGAAAGCTAGTGGACTTTTCCTCCGCAACGTCGGAAGATTAGTGAACTAAGTATCTGATACCAGAAAGCTAGTTGACTGAGCATCCGATACAGACATGCAAAAAGACTTAGTTTTTTCTGAAAATTTCTAAGCCCTGGGCAAACTTGGGTCGAAATAAAACATTCCTAGGCCGTCTAGATGCTAGAAAATAAAAAGGGGGGACCCTAAAAATCATATTTTTGGGGGAAATAATTGCAGCTGCAACAGAGCCATGACATGAAGTTGGTAAGGGATAGGGAAAATAATGCAGATTTGGTCAACAACAATGAGGATCGACAAACGTCAATGAACCTCTATTTTTTAGGTTCGTCAAATTCGAACGTCAAGGTTGAAATTCAGTGAACCTTGTGACAAAGGGATTATTTGAATATAGATGGATTGACCATTGTCATCGAATAATTTTTGTCAATTGCAGATTGGAGATTGACTGAATTTCTTATTCATTCTTTCTATTAAATAAAAGAGAAGAAACGAGATAAATTAATATCTTAATAGACTAGGGACACTTATAGAAACTGTTGTATGTTGATTATATGTATTTGGAGAATCAACCTCTTGCATTTAGCATTTCAATTTTTGGATAAAATTGCTTGTTGGATGCATTACAAATTGGCTCTACAAAGTTGAGTTATTGTATTAATGTGAATGAAAACCTGTGCAATTATAAATGCATGTGATGATGGAGTCTAATGTTGTTTATACTTGTAGACTCTTTGAACGTGCATAGTAACCAAACCATCAACTGAGGCCCTCCCCTTCAATGGCGAGTAGCACCTCGCCAATAACTTTGAAATGACTTTCATGATGCTTCATATGCCACTACACCCTTTAATCCATATGGCATACAACATGAAATATTACCTTAGTCACATAGAGCTAATAAACAATAAGATTTGTGTGGATAATATAACTTCATACCCCTTTAGAACCATTACCATAACCCCACAATATCTTTGTATGTTCTACATATATTGTTCTAGATAAACATGACATATCTCCCACAATAGAGTAGATGCTTAAAGTAGATGGGAGTGTATGAAGTCACTGGATTAGATTTCAGATAACTCCAAATAATACTACAATGAATGCCATGACTAGATGCTTAAAGTGGATGGGAGTGTATGAAGTTTATTGCGTTGAGAGGCACATTCTACCTCTCAATACATGGGAGATGTGTCATGTTTATCTATAACACTTACGAAGTATACGTCGACCAAAAAAATTATTAAAAAAATAGAAGAAAATAACTACAAAAAATATACAAGGTATATGTATCATTATCAATAAAATATAATTATAAAATAACAATACATATAAATACAATTGATGTAGATCTATCTTAACACTAGATGTATCAAGCATTAATAAGGATCAAAACCTTGACGTTGCAATCATTTCTTCACGATTTTAGACTTGAAAAAAATATTTGCCTCTCAAAACATTTGATCTCTCTTAACACTTGATAGATCAGGGGCTAACATGGATCTAGGTCAGTATATACACTAATTCCACAACATCTTACAATGGAGATGGGTAGCATAGTATATGATTTAGAACCTTATGTACGTCGCCCTTAACATGTCCTTTGAAGTTTTTGTGTCCTAAACCCAATAGTATATTGCAACATGACGAGCTTCTTCAAAAGTTTGATCCAATTAAGGACATTTTGTAAGGATGATTTGCTTTTTATGGTTAATATCTAAATCATAGTTAATGACTTAAAACACATCATAAATTAAATGGAAATTTGTTTTATCTATTTTGAACACGTGATGTTCTATAATACACGATTTTTCTTTTGTTTTTTTTGTGTGTCCATAGCCTATTTATTCTTGCTTAATAATCAACGAAGTAGTAACTATGTTGGAGTTTAGTCATAGATTCTTTGACCTTTTCTTGTTTGAATATCAAAATGAACACATGTGCAAATGTAATATATATAGTTAAAACTAAATTTGTTGTTATATGAAACACAAAAGAATACATGGAAATATAAATTTCTCATGATTTAATATATTCCTTAAAAGCTTTTGTGTTACTTTCAATGTATACGAAGGTTTTTGTCCAATGTTTGCATCGAGAATAGCGAGGTGCTTACCCAATATGGGGGAGATGTGTAACGTTACATGTAATGAATTAATGCTATGTACCAAAAATAAAATAAAATAAGTAATTGATTTTTGTATGTCGGCTTATAAAATAAAATAAAAAATTGAATAAAAATTAGTTAAAAAAATCCATATTCGCTTATAAAATATAAATAAAATGTCATTAAAAAATAACACCTCAAGAAATTAGATGCCTCTCGATACATGATAAATCCATCTTTAAGATTAATCTATGCTAGTTTATATAAATAATGACTAAAATATTTTATTTATGCCAAAAAAAATGTTGAGAAGAGTCCATCTTTAAGATTAATCTATGCTAGTTTATATAAATAATGACTAAAATATTTTATTTATGCCAAAAAAAATGTTGAGAAGAGTTTTTAAGCCCTAAACCTTATATGTAAACAAAGGTTTCATGTCTAGCTTTTTATGGTTAAAATATTTTGTAATGCAAGGAAAATAAAATGAAACATACAATACTCAAGTCATGGATATTGTATACTTGATTATTTAGAGTTCATTCTAAATAATAACTTTGTAAGATTGGGCTTGTTGTTGTATTAAGCTTTTATATATATATATATATTACTGAGAATATATCATTCAAAAGAATTGAATTAAATATATTTTTAGATAACATAAATAATATTCAATTAAGTGTACTATTGACAAAATTTAGTTCATGACTCTATTACGTTCGTAATATATTTTAAGTTGTTCTTAATGCAACTTGATTCCACAAGATATATTTAAGAGATTTAAATATTTTAAATATTTATATGATTTAAATATTTAAGATACACAAACAAATTATTATTCTTTAAGAGATTCCATACTAAAATACGTTAAAGTCTGTAAGTTAATCCTCTTTTTATGCAATTACTTGGAAGCAATTATTCTTTTATCAGAGAATTGGAATACATTTGATTTCGAACATTATTTCATAGTATGATCCACATTGTTTGTCATGTCATATAAATTGCATTGGCAGTAACTTAAGAAAACAAAAATCTTATGCAATACATATTCTCCATAGATTCCGCAATTTGGAGTGTGTGCTGATGTTTGAAGTTTAAGGCTTGAAATGTAACTTATGCTTTGATACATAAGGAAACTCGACTTTGCTTCTTAATATCCATGATAATATTGAGGTGGAGTACCATTATAATACTAGAGAAGACGCTTGATTCTATTATTTGGGAAAGAATATTGCCTAGTGGTTTGGAACATGATATTTATTCTCTAACATCTTTCAATTGGAGAAATATAAAGAAAAAAATTATATAATTATTCTTTTTGAAATAGATGCATTTAAATGCAATTTTGTATACATTATGGTATAATAATGAGAGTGTACTTATAGTCATTAGGATATGGATTATGGAATTCAGTAATCTTTGACTACATCCCACCAAAAATAATAAGGACTACATATTAGAAAGAATCCAAGAAAAATAACTCAAGGGAAATGGAGGCCATACTTGATGGATTACTTCAACCCATCAAAGAGAAGACGAGACAATGTATCTCAACTAAGGAACTCTGGGGCAAATTGCAGTAAGACAAATGTGGAAAGACGGTTTGTGGAAATATAAATGCATAAAGATAAATGAGGAAAGGTCCTTACAGAAAGGTAATTGCGAAAGGATCTTTGTCCGATGCTTCGAAATCACGTGAGAAAATTCTGAAGAGTCACTATGAATATACGTGATTGTTAGATGAAGAGGCGCATGTCCAGAATGAAAGGATGTGAGTTTTGGAAGGACGTGATCATTGAAAGACACATGATATCAATGAAAATACATGTTGGTTCATATGGGTATGATGAATATATATGTGCATATTTTGACCTGTTGATGGGGGTCTCTGCAGTCCAGATCCATGTAGCAGTAGCAGAAGAAGACAGAGACCAAGGAAGTGATGAGAAACTAGTGATGGAATTGAAGACATAAGAATATCTAGAAGTTTGATAAAACATATTAGAGTGGCAGGGTGGTGCTATGGCAGGCTACATGTATGCAAGGGTGTTGTATCCTCTTTCTAGTAGTGCTGGTAAATGGGGTGTCGAAGCATCCTTTCAGTAGTAGATGATAAACAAGGGGTTTGTAACCTCCTTCCAGTAGTAGCTGGTAAAAAGGGTATTGTAGCATCCTTGTATGTTGTAGCAGGAAGAAACCAGGGTGTTGTAGAATCCTTTAGTTGTAGCTGAAAAATTGGGGATTGAAGTCTCCAGAAAGTTCCAGCTTGCAAAAAATTTGCAAATATAATTTTGCGGTTATAGAAAGTGTTTGTGGTTTTCCCAATTGAGCTTCCACTATAAAAGTTGTGTTCCTTGTATCTTGTTCATCATGTGTGTTAATTAATAAGTTAAAAGTGGTTTTAATTGTTAAAAGCTATCAATACTGATTCACCCCCCTCTCAACATTGTTCAATATTCCAACATCCCCAATAATGATAGTATTCGAAATATATATTGCCCCTTACATTGTGCTCATTGCTCATATGGAAATGTGGAGGTGTAATGTGTATTAATAGCTTGCACCATTTTAAGCATTCTAACTAGTTTTAGGGATAGAGTGAGGGAACCCTCTTATTCAACTTAGTAATATTTATTTCATGGAGATCATACTATTTTTTTTTAAGTTAATAAGTGATGCATTATGCAGATTGTCTCTACAACTATCAGAAAAACCCCTTAAATTAAATTGATTATTGAAATTTTTAGATATATTGTTTATTATTCAAGTTTAAGGGTTAATATTAAATATGTTTTATTAAATGCAATGCTTTTGAATTTAATTAAATATTACAATAAATATTAAATATAGAGGTAAACCCTAACCATTATAATCCTTGATTCCTAAAAGTCCTAATTATTAATAATTATATCCTTTAACATGTGTTTCTTATAATTGATCATCCATATAACTCATAGCCTATAACCTAAATATTTATCCGTTATTCCTTGTAACCCATAACCCATATCACTCTATACCTTATTCTTTAATGACCAAACCCTAAACTTTATAAGCGTTTATCATTATAAACACGAACTTATCACACTTAATAACTAACCACTATAACCATTGACTCTTGACCCTATCATCCGAAAACTTATCACCCCTTTCTCTTATCTTGTAATCCCTCACCCTTAATGTAATATCCCAAATACTGATATTCTCTAATGTTCTATGATAGTGCTGACTTGCACACTCAATCTCATGCAAACTTGCAAAATAACTGTGCATGCAAACTCACCATGCAAAAATGCCCTAAAATATAGCTGAATTAGGGTTAGGGTTTTGCAAAGAGAAATTAACACTTACCACTGATATTTTGGCTGATAATGACTCCAGAGATAGCTGCATGCATAAGGATCTAGATGGGTGGTCTAATAATGCTCTTTTCCTCCGGTGTTACCACCCCGTAGTACCGTAAAAACCCTCTAGATTGAAGGTGACGTTTTTGTAGGAGGAGAGGTCCGTTCGGGCTGGAAATTTCTAAGATTGTCCGTCTGCTGATGCCGGAGAGATGGCCTAGCACATGCGGAGGTTTGGCTACCTCTAAGTGCCCTAGCGAATTGATTAGCAGTTTTGTTTCTCACGCCCCCAACTGATCTATTTGGCTAATAGCTGCTCCAGGTGAGAAAACTAATAGTTGATAATCATTGCATACCATAGGATAGGCTTGCTGAGAAAGAGGAAGCTGACATGCAGAGGAAAGACTGGGTTTTTTGGTCCCAGCAAATCCTTCTGTGTTTTCCCTGCTACTTCAGGCTGCAAATGTGGATTTTCTAATAACCCTTCGGAATGTGTTGGATCTTCGAATACTATAGTATATGATGGATGTAATGGATAAACCTAGATGATCTATCCCAATGAGAGACTAGGGTATATATCTCACTGTCGAACCCTCGCTAGCTGAAGACATCGTCTCCGACCCCAATTGTCGTGGCTGCACGTTGTGTTGCTGCTAGAAACTCCAAAATCAATCAACAATAACAATAGATATCCTCTTTGGTCCAATAACCCTTCTTAAATAGAATATCATGTACTTTTAGGGTTTGCATGTCACTTTTAGGGTCTACGCTTCAGTTTTGCATGCATGCAATTCTAGTTTCATGTTGACTTTAACACTAAAATAAGGCTTGCATGCTCCGCATGCTTTATGATATGAACTCTTATGGCCTTCTTACTACACTAATGACTTAATAATACTGAATTGGTGTACCTTTCTTCTCCTAGTCCTATTAGTCCTTAGTTATTCCCTTTTTATAAAAACAGAACACTATAGTCCTCCCTCGACAAAGATTGCTTTTCCTCTAGCAATGCCAACGCAAATCCACAATCAATCAATTGAACCAACTGAATCCAGGGATGATCCCAGGGTCCCAAATTATACTAGGGTATCTATAGCACCCTCTGCTGAAAACACTGTACTGTACGGTACCATCACCAGAGACCTCCTGAAAGCATCATCTAGCAATCACTAAATTGTCAGTCACTGTAATCCCAGGGTCCCAAATCAATCTGAGAATTGCAAAGGTCAAAATGCATCCACCGCTACCCTGCATAGTATTGACACAAGGAGCATCATGTAGACTCCCAAGTAACGCCATCAGTAAGCACTGTATCCATCCCTCATAAGGTCTTCCACCTGGATCCCATTGCAAACTTGTGCATATTTCATCCCAAATATCTGAAGGCTCTTGTGGGACTATACCCTTGGCTAGGAATGTCTTCCCAAGAATCACCCACTCAATAGGACACCAACTCTTAATCTCTCTGCAATCCAACCCCCGAAAAGTACCTTGTCCATAAGCACCATCACAAGGAATAATCCTACCAAGTTGACATTCTACCCTTCTGATTTCAACTAAAATGCTCATATACTACTGGTCAATTTCTCGATCCTGGACAACCTGTAAAAACCATCCGCCATTATGCAAATATGGACTCAAGCTACTGCAAGCCCTGTCTATGTACTCCTTAAGAGGACTGCTTTGAAATGCAATAGTATGTTTCTCCTGCTGCCCCATCTAGGAATCTAACTGTTGTTCAATACTAGAAATCCTGACCGTTGACTCGGTACATACAACTTGAAGAACTGTAAGCTCAACATCTCGTTGTACTATGGTGTCTTGGAGTATCTTGGTCCTCTCTTTCATCACTAGAATGCTTTCTTTAACATGTTCAATCTTCTTTCGGTGACTATCATCTGGAAGCTCTATCTCATGCATGTATAAACTCTCTATAACCTCCATGTGTGACCGCTCACTATCTTGATTGTTGTGCTCATTACCTTGTACCTCATGTATTTCACCTGGCATAACTGTCTGGGCCCATACTATAGGTTATGAGGAGTGTACCAACTCCAACTCATCACATGGCTTGTCCACAATCTAACTAGCGAATGTGATTGTGTCGCTAGACTCACAAGATGGCTCTAATTCTATCTCCTCATGCACATCCTCATCATGTATTGTTATCCTCTGAAACTCTGAAATAAATGCATCGCCACTACCTGTCTACTTGAGCTGTGCTAGCTCTCTAAAGTGTACCTCAGGGTCCTTCCGATCAAACCGCTCAATGAGCCTCTGTGTAAAATCTGGGTATGATGTGATGGTATTGTGACCCAGTGTCACTAACCCGTGGTACCACCACTCATGGGCTTCTCCATATAAATGTAAAGTAGCCAATNCTCTGTGTAAAATCTGGGTATGATGTGATGGTATTGTGACCCAGTGTCACTAACCCGTGGTACCACCACTCATGGGCTTCTCCATATAAATGTAAAGTATCCAATTTAATGGCATATGTCTCAATCATGGGGTTGAGCTGGAAGTATGTATCCAACTTCTACACCCAATTCTGGGCTGGGCCACCCTGAGTACCCTCAAAGGTAGGGATAGTCAGTTTCCCTACATTGCGTTGTAACTCATAGTTCTGGGTGAATGGCCTATTGTAAGCTCCAGGTTTGTTCTTACTTTTGAAGTGGCAGAAGTCAGTGAAGGTCATGGCTGAATGGAAGTCATCTCCTAAAGCTCTATATTATCTCAGATAGGCACTCATGGATTCTTCTGGTTCTGCTTGTGTTAGAGGCACTGTAGCTGGACTATTTAAGGATTGAGGCATGGTAGGTCGGGAAGGCTTGTTGTATATTATATGGGGATGGCTCTGCATGTTGGTATGCAAGTGACCCCCACTACTACTGGTGGATACCCTATCACTATTGGAAAATAAGGGACTGTGTGGGGTGGGCCCCTTTTTCTCTATCATTTTCCTAAAGGTACTCATTATTTCTTTTTTCCCATTAGTGAGTTCTTTTATGGCTGCTATGAGCCTATTGAAAGTTGTTTTATCATAATCGACCATTGCTTCTTTTCCCTTTCCAAAATGATACTCTTTGTCCCCCAACTCTATGTCCTTTAACT